>BPLR01013247.1:0-30189 GCA_021605095.1 Caerostris extrusa | reverse complement strand
ACCTAGAGTATACGTCAATTCCGAACCACTAACAAACATCCATGTTACCGCCAGGATTTTAACCTCAATCCTATGCTAGCCAATTGAATATCCGGCCGCGTGTTTTATAGGAATTGTATATTCTTTTCGTTTTCATTTCTATTCCTTATATTTTATTATTTGAATCTTAGAAATATATTTAAAACATTATTCTAAAAACGTTTTTCAAGCTAATATAATTCATTAAGATATGCAAGTTTCATTTGTTTAAGTTTTACAAAAATGATCTATCGTTCTTTGCATTATCCTTATATATTATCTTCGATATAGATAATTGAATTGATACAACCTATAACTGCACACATTGTTTTAAAAATTAAAGATTTCTTTTGAAATATTATCTTTTTCTTAAAATTATATTTTTGCAGGAAAAAGTGTGAAAAACTGTAATTTCTTCAACGATGGTATCTCAATTCAATTTGAAGTTTGGTTTTAATTCTGAATTGAAATAAAGCTGTGCCCAGTGGATACGAGTTTCCTTGCATTTCGAATGAGAAAGATTTTCATCACGTAATACTAACAAAAAATGTTATAGTGAAAAAACCAAAAAAATAATAAAAAAATAAATCTTTTCAAATGAAGTAGAATCAAACTTGATTCGTTTTCAACCATACGATTGAATTTATCTGAAATAAATTTGCGACGAAAGCCTTATAAATTCCCTTTATATAAACCAATGGAAGTTCACTCAGTTAAAAGAATGGTTTTTTAAGCTCATCTGAAGTTTTAACTTTCGACATTGCCTCGGGCGTTTCAAATCCTATTCATTTCAGTATCATGGGGAAAAAAAAAAGGGAGTAAAAACTACGGATGAAAAACAGACGAAGATTTTTCCCCATGCCAAAAGGAAACGAAACTTTAAACTTCTCTGCTTCTGAAATAAAACCGACGTCTCGCTTCGCGGGTCTGATTCTTTTAGAGTAAAAAATAAGAGGAATCCTTCATTTCTTAGGCCGTCGGAGAAAGCAGATTTCTGGATTTTTTTTCTTCTCAAACTCTTGTTTATTTCTGGGGTGGGAAAAGTAGGTGTGAAGAAATAAATAAAATGCAGGAGACGTCGGATTTCGAATGTTCCACATTATTCCGAAGAACCGCATCAACTATGTGTATTGTTTTTCCAGTAAATTTAAACATTGGGACTGGAAGGGATGTTTGGTTTTGATTACACCGATACCGCTGCGGAATAATACATACTGCAATTTTGTTACTTCATAGCTGAGATATATGTTGATAGCGGGGATCTATTTGTTACTACTTGAAACGGTTGTGAATAAAGAATTTACATGAAACATTCCTGCGCAACATATTTTAAAAGTGTACAAAAAATATTTAAGATTCTTATATATTTTATATATATATGAAATATGCTGTATATTACCTTGAAAATATGGGGCCTGAATGTCCGAGTGGCTAGCGCTCTGGCGCTCGGTACCACAGGTTTCGGGTTCGAGTCCCGGCGGTGCCATGGATGTTTGTAGTGATTCGAATCCGCTTTATACCGTAGGTACCGGTCCTAATAGGATCGTAGAGCGTTGCAGGGGCATTGTTACTCCGCGTCCGTGGCTTATCTTCAAGTTACACGCGCCCCCTGGTAATGCAAAGTGAGTACGTCTGTGCAGCGCTTGCCTTAAGGGCATCCAAGACCAAGCTGTCTAAGTGTTTTGCCAGCTGCATTAGAACAAAAAAACCTTGAAAATATGTAATTTCGACTTAAATAAAAGGAAAAAATGATTTGCAAACAAAATTACTAATTATAAACGAGGTTGATATTTGTAAATAAACTTTATTTGATTTGGTTGGTCGCTTTTTCAGTCATCGTGTGGACAATTTAGGCTAATTGATCGGGACCTACAGTTTAACATTTATTTCGAAACACTAACAAACCTCCATGTTACCCCCCTTCCCCCAGGATTCGAGACGGAAGCCTGAGGTATCGATCAGAAGCGGCAGCCAATTGGAATGCATGTTGGAATTGTAAATTTTATTTTGCATTTTGAATGAGAAATCATATTCTTTTTCGTTTTTAATTATGTTCCTTATAAGTTGGTTTTATCATCTGTGTATCAGAAAGTTATTTAAACATTTTTGCAAAATTTATTTTAAAGCTATTATATTTTTATAAAATATATCATTTTCATTAGTTTAAATTTTATAAAATTATCTGTTGTATTTTCCTATCTATTAAGTATTGTATTAATAACTGTAATTGATGCAACAGATAATTGTATGGAATGTTTTATACATGAAGAATTGCTTTTGAAATGAAAATCCCTTTTTTTTAAAAGTATATTTTAGCAGAAAAAAAAAAGCCAGAAAAATCGTAATCTCTTCAACGATAGTATTTCAATTCAATTTGAAGTTTGGAAAAAAATCCAGAAATCGGCTTTCTTCGATTTGGTTTTAAATCTCAATCAAACTAAAGCTTTGCCCAGTCGATACAAGTTACCCTGCATTTTGAATAAAAACGCTTTTCATCATTTAATACTAAAAGTGTTAAAATGAAAATAAAATCAAAAAAAATAAATAAACCTTTTCAAATGAAGTGAACTTGATTCGTCTTCAACCATAGGATTGAGTTTATCTGAAATAAATTTAAGACGAATGCCTTATAAATTCCCCTTTATAAACCAAGCGAAGCTCACTCAGTTAAATAGAATGATTCTTAAGCTCATCTGCAGTTTTAACTTTCGACACTGCCTCGAGTGTTTCAATCCTATTCATTTCAGTTTCTTGGGGGAAAAAAAGGGGATAAAAAACACTACGGATGAAAAACAGACGACGCTTTTTCCCCACGACGAAGCGAAACGAAACTTTAAACTTTTCTTCCGAAATAAATCCCGACGTCTGGCTTGCCGGGCTGATTCTTTTAGAGTAAAGAGTAAGAGGAATTCTTCATTTCTTTGGCCATCGGAGAAAGCAGATTTCTGGATTTTTTTTTCTCAAACTCTTGTGTACTTCTTGGGTGGGAAAAGAAGTGTGAAGAAATAAATAAAATGGAGGAGACATCGGATTTTGGAATGCACATTATTATGAAGAACAAAATCCGTGTGTATTGTTTTCCTGTAAATCTAAACATTGGGACTACATGGATACCACCGTGAAATAATACATATTGGAATTTTATTGCTTTACAGTGGGGATCTGATATTCGTTTTTATTTGAAACTGGTGAGATTGAAGAATCTACAAGAAAAAATTCCGTGGCAAGTTTAAAAACAGATTTTAAAAGTGTACAAAAAAATTAAAATTTTAAAATATATATTATAACTCACTTATATATTTTCAATGCAATATATGCTATATATTACATTGAAAATATATAAGTGAGACTAAAAGTGAAAGGGTAAAAATGTTTTGATTAGTAAAAAACTTTACAATTTGTAAACACGTTAACCTTTGTAAATAATCTTGATTGGCTTGGTTTGTCGCTGTATTGTTATTTTGTGCGAAATTTAGGCTAATTAGACTGGAACCTGCAATTTCACGTGGATTCCGAACTACTCACAAACTACCATGACACCGCCAGGATTCGAACCAGAAGTCTGCTTTACCAAATGTCAGAATGCTTATCAATTGTAATTCATATAGGAATTGTAAAATTTCAATTTGCATTGTTAATGAGAAAGTATATTCTTTTCGTTTTTATTTATGTTTTTATAAGTTAGTTTTATCAGCTGAATTTTGGAAAAATCAAACAATTTTATAAATTTTTTTTAAAACTGTTATATATTTATATGACATATATTGTTTTCATTTGCTTAAATTAAAAAAAAAATTATTTATGGTTCTTTATATTATCCTTATCTATTATCTTTTGTATTATTAATTGAAATTGATATATATAATTGTATGGGATTATTGTAAAGTATTAATATTTTTTGAAATGAAACTATTTTTTTTTTTAAAGAATATTTCTGCAGAAAAATGTCTGAAAAATCGTAATCTCTTTAACGATAGTATTTCTATTCATTTTGTAGTTTGGTTTTAATTCTAAATTGAAATAAAGCTTTGCCCTGTGGATACGAGTTTCCTTGCATTTCGAGTGAAAAACGCTTTTCATCACGTAATACTAACAAATGTTATAATGAAAAAATAAATAAATAAAATATATCTTTTCAAATGAAGTGGAATCAAATCAAACTTGATTCGTCTTCAACCTTAGGATTGAGTTTATCTGAAATAAATTTAAGAAGAAGGCCTTATAAATTCCCCTTTACAAACCACTCAGTTAAAAAATGTTTTTTTAAGCTCATCTGCAGTTTTAACTTTCGACATTGCCTCGGGCGTTTCAATCCTATTCATTTCAGTTTCATTGGGGGGGAAGGAAATAAAAAAAAAAAAAAACTACGAATGAAAAACAGACGAATATTTTTCCCCACGCCGAAGCGAAACGAAACTTTAAACTTTTCTTCCGAAATAAAACCCGACGTCTCGCTTCGCGGGCTGAATATTTTAGAGTAAAAAAATAAAGAGGAACCCTTCATTTCTTAGGCCATCGCAGAAAGCAGATTTCTGTATTTTTTTCTCAAACTCTTGTTTACTTCTTGGGTGGAAAAAGAAGTGTGAAGAAATAAATAAAATAGAGCAGACATCGGATTTTGGAATGTTCCTTCTCTTAGCACATTATTCCGAAAAACAGCATCCATGTGTATTGTTTTCCAGTAAATCTAAACATTGGGGCTGGAAGGTATGCATGATTTTGATTACATGGAAACCACTGCGGAGTAATACATATTGGAATTTTGTTACTTTATAGCGGGGATCTGATATTTGTTTCTATTTGAAACTGGTGAAATTGAAGAATTTGCATGAGAAATTCCGTGGCAAGATTAAAAACAGATTTTAAAAGTGTACAAAAATATTTAAGATTCTTAAATATAAATATTATATATGCTATATATTACGTTAAAAATATGTAACTGCGACTAAATGTGAAAGGATTAAAACATTTTGGTTAGAAAAAAATATAAAAATTGTAAACGCGTTAATATTTGTTAATAATCTTGTTTTTGGTTTTGTTTGTCACTCTACGTACATTTTAGTGCATACTTCACGCTAATAAAATTGGGGATAACAATTTAAGGTGGGTTCCGAGCTCCTAATAAACATCCATGTCACTCCAAGAATTCGAACTTGAACCCTTTGGTACCAAAGGTCAAAGCGCTAGCTAGTTGGTGTGCATGTAGGATGTTGGTGTGCATGTAATTTCGCATTTTTTATAAAAAAAAAAAAAGCACATTATTTTCATTTTTTTAAATTCCTACTATTAGCTCACACTCTCCCTATATATATCTTGTTCAAATTTCTAATCGTTAATAAAATACTTTTTATTCATCCACTCAAGTTCAAATACATTTTTTAAACTTGTAGTGGATGACACTTGATACTAATACAGTTTTTTTTTTTTTTAAATATTAAATCAGTAAGTAAATTTAATTGATTAATTTTAGTTTTATATGGGAGAAAAAAAAAATGCTCTTATATAAGATATTTAGCGGGATATAAATTTAGGAATAAATACCGTCAGTGGCGAAGCGTGTAGATCGCTGGAAAAAAATTTCCTTTTCAGGTTCTTTTTTTCATTCTGGTTTCTAGTCTGAGTGAAGGAGGGAACAAAATTGAAAAAATTATATTAAATGAAAGTCTTTAATAAAAAGTAACTAAAATAAAATTTTTCATTGTTGACCTAAAATTTTTTGAAGGTTATGAAGGAACTGACTTTAATTATTTTTTTATATTACTTGTTAATTATATTCTTTATAGGTTGGTTTTATCATTTGAATCGTAGAAAATTATTTAAAAATTTTTACAAAATTAATTATAATGTTGTTACATTTTTATGAAATACGTAATTTCAATTTGTTTAAATTTTTGCACAATTATATATCGTGTTTTGTATTATCCTTAACTAATATCCTTCGTATAATTAATTGTAATTGATACTACAGATAATTGTATGGAATGTTTTATAAATTAAGGATTTTATTATTATTATTTTTTTTTTTTTTTTGTAAATGAAACTTTTTTTAAGTATATTTTTGCAGAAAACCCCCAGAAAATCGTATTTTCAAAGATAGTATTTCAATTCATTTTGGAATTTGTTTTAATTCTGAATTTAAATTAAGCTTTGCCCTGTGGATACGAGATTCCTTGCATTTCGAATGAAAACGCTTTTCTTCACGTAATACTAACAAATATTATAATGAAAAAAAAATCTTTAAATAAAATAAATCTTTTGAAATGAAATGGCCCCTTTTATAAACCAAGTGAAGTTCACTCAGTTAAAAATAATGGTTTTTAAGCTCATCTGCAGTTTTAACCTTCGACATTGCCTCGGGCGTTTCAATCCTATTCATTTCAGTTTCAAGAGGGAAAAAAAGGGATAAAAAAAAAAACTACGGAAGAAAAATAGACGAATATTTTTCTCCACACGCCGAAGCGAAACGAAACTTTAAACTTTTCTTCTGAAATAAAACCCGACGTCTCGCTCCCCGGACTGATTCTTTTAGAGTAAAAATAAGAGGAATCCTTCATTTCTTAGGCCATCGGAGAAAGCAGATTTCTGGATTTTTTTTTCTCAAACTCTTGTTTACTTCTTTGGTGGGAAAAGAAGTGCGAAGAAATAAATAAAATGGTGGAGACATCGTATTTTGTAATGTTCCTTCTCGCACATGACTCCGAAATAACCACATCCGTGTGTGTTGTTTTCCAGTAAATCTAAACATTGGAACTGGAAGGATGTTTGGTTTTGATTACATGGAGACCATTGTGGACATATTGGAATTTGTTTACTTTATAATAGGGATCTGATATTTACTTCTATTTAAAACTGTTCAGGTTGAAGAATTTACATGAAACATTCCGTGGAAAGATTAAAAACAGGTTTTAAAAGTGTACAAACATATTTAAGATTATTACATATCTTAAATATATTATACATATATGCTATATATTAAGTTAAAAATGTATACTTAGTAAAAGGTTTTTGATAAGCAAAAAGTTAAACAATTATAAACGTTTTAATATTTGTAAATAATCTTGAAGTATGCTTGCAGTTTTTCATTAGTGTAACCTTTTTCCCGCTGGAAGAGATATAGCATTTCTGTTCCCAGGGCAAAGGAATATATATTCTTTAACAAGTGCATAAGAGCAACATATATGTAAAATCTGACAGAAGATAAGCAATATCATGGATATATATATTTCTTGCAATTAAAGTTTTGTACTAGTGATAACAACCTGTCCCTCAAATCTGAGCAGATAATCAGTGTCATGGATAAGGGACCCCATGAAGTTATATACTATGTATGCCTTTCACAGGTCTAAACAATTACAGATGTGAATTGGACTTCGCCATAAGTAGTTTTATCATGATTGGTGATAGATCATGGCTTGGGAAAATGTGAAGTGGGGTAGCTGATCCCCACCGCCCGCCCTTTTAGTGCCAAATGTCATAGCGCTAGCCAATAGACCATCAAGTCGGTATACGTGTTGTAGTTGTAGAATTTCATTTTGCATTTTCTTTTAATGGGAACGCATGTTATTTTTTTTTTATTTTAGTGTTTCTTGTAAGTTGCTTTTATCATCTATATTTTAGAAAATTAGTTAAACATTTTTGCAAAATTTATTGTAAAACTGTAATATTTCTATAAAATATGCAATTTTTATTTGTTTAAATCTTATAAAAATTGTTTACTATCTTTGTATTATTTTTACGCTTTGTATTAATAAATGTAATTAATACAACATGTAATTGTGTGGAATGTTTTATACAGCCTGAGTAAAAACTTTAAGGCCAGTAAAATTTTTTGAGAAAATGTAAAATGAAATAAAAGGGATTCAAATAATATTAATTATTAAAGTTCATTGATAAGAAATAAATGCTATAAACATAATTTGTAAATACATAATTATGAGAAACTTGTGGTTATTTACAAAGTTAGTATTTCTACCTGAGTAAAAACTTTAAATAAGGCCACCAGTCATTTTTTAAAAATAAATATAATATAATCGTGTAATTACCATTGCAACTACTAGCTTGTGACAACGCTGCAATTTTCATATTTGTCATACATTTCTTCAAAGTAGTGGTGATCTTTGTGAAGATGGAGAAGGGTAAGAAGTTAACTGATCGTGAAAGAGGACAGATCGAAGCTTTGTCTTCAACAGAAATGAGTAGTCGTGCTATTGCGATAAAGATAGGAAGATCAAAGACTGTAGTCAACAATTTTTTTAAATTGAAAGACAATTATGGTAAAAAGAATACTGGGGGAAGACCTAAAAGCCTCGTCCTCGCGTGATGAAAGAAGAGTTTGCCAACTTGCATCTACTGGAAAGTACTAAACCAGGAAACTGATTCCGACGACAGGTTTAAAAGTTTGTCAAAAAGCGATTTATAACACAATTAAAGGTCTGGAAGGTACACTTATACAGCAAAATTGACTAAGCCTCAGTTACTTCAGAGACACAAAATAGAGCGTTTGAACTTTGGCCAGAAAGTCATCACCTGGGACAACCAATGGATAGAAATTATTTTTTCTGACGAAAAAAATGGAATTTGGATGGACCAGATGGCTGGAATTTCTACTGGCATGATATAAGAAATGAAAAAGAAATATTCTCGAACAGCCATTTAGGTGGAGGGTCTCTCATGACTTGGGGCTGTTTTTCTTACAATGGTGTGGGCGCAATTGCATTCGTTTCAGGTAGAATGAAGTCACAAGGATACCAAAATGTCCTAACAAATTATCTTTTGCCAAATTCTGAATGTCTTGCTGTAGAAAATTGGAAATAACATCAAGACAATGCACCGATCCATTCGAGTAACAGCACAAAAAATTGGTGCCAAGTCAACAATGTTGAAACTGTGCAATGGCCAGCTAGATAACCTGACCTCAACCCAATCGAGAACCTTTGGGCTGACTTAGCAAGAAGAGTTTATGCAAATGGGAGACATTTTACATCAACAACAGAGCTGAAATCTACTATCGAAGATGAATGGTATAAAACCGACCCCACCCTTTGTCAAAAACTCGTTTCATCCATGAAAACAAGAATATTCGAAGTAATGGCGCCTACACAACCTTCTAAGAAGTTGTATTTTTTTTTTTCTCATATGTTATTTTCTATGTTGGCCTTAAAGTTTTTACACAGGCTCAAATATTCATCTGTGTGTTCTGTAATATTTTCTAATAATAAAATATTTGCAAATTAATTTTCTACTTTTTTACTTTTATTTAAACTCAATAATTATCAATCAAATGGTATTTTAATTCCTCAGTTTAAATGTTTCCCTTTTCTCAAAATGTCTACTGGCCTTAAAGTTTTTACTCAGACTGTAATTTAAGCATTTCCTTTAAAATGAAACTCTCTTTTTTTTTTAAATGTATATTATTGCAGAAACCCCGGAAAATCGTAATCTCTTCAACGATATTATTTCAATTCATTTTGAAGTTTGGTTTTTTTCGGAATTGAAATAAAGTTTTGCCTTGTCAATACGAGTTTCCTTGCATTTCGAATAAAAACGCTTTTCATCACGTAATACTAACAAATGTTATAACGAAAAAAAATTTATTTTAAATAAATAAATCTTTTCAAATGAAGTGGAATCAAGCTTGATTCGTTTTTAACCATAGGATTGAGTCTATCTGAAATAAATTTAAGACGAAGGCCTTATAAATTCCATTTTATATAAACCAAGCGAAGCTCACCCAGTTAAAAAGAATGGTTTTTAAGCTCATCTGCAGTTTTAACTTTCGACATTGCCTCGGACGTTTCAATCCTATTCCTTTCAGTTTCGTAGAGGAAAAAAAAGGGATAAAAAACCTACGGATGTAAAAACAGATGAAGATTTTTCCCCACGTCGAAGCGAAACTTTAAACTTTTCTTCTGAAATAAAACCCGACGTCTCGCTTCCCGGGCTGATTCTTTTAGAGTAAAAATTAAAGAGGGATCCTTCATTTCTCAGGCCGTCAGAGAAAGCAGATTTCTGAATTTTTTTCTTCTCAAACTCTTGTTTACTTCTTCGGTGGGAAAAAGATGTGCGAAGAAATAAATAAAATGGAGGAGACATCGGATTTCGGAATGTTCCTTCTCGCACGTTATTCCGAAGAACGACATCCATGTGTATTGTTTTCAAGTAAATCTAAACATTGGGGCTGGAAGGGATGTTTGGTTTTGATTACATGGAAACCACTGTGGAGTAATACATATTGGAATTTTGTTACTCTATGGTGAGGATTTGATGTTTGTTTCTATTCGAGACTGTTGAGATTGAAGAACTTACATGAAAAATTCCGTGGCAGGATTGAAAATAGATTTTAAAAGTCTCAGTAATATTTCAAATAAGAATTGTAAATATCTTATATATCCTATATTATCTAATACATCTTAAATATACCATATATTACTTTGAAAATGTGCAAGTCCCACTAAAAGTGTAAGGATTAAAAGTTTTTGATTAGCAAAAAGTTTACAAATTATAAAGGCTTAAATCTTTTCAAATAATCTTGGTTTGATTTGGTTTGTCGCTCCATCGTTATTTTATGCGCAATATACGCTAATTTGACCTGGACTTACAGCATGCAAAGGACCTCAGCGTACATTTAAAATATTAAGTTTCATGTACATCATTCATGCAACCGCCAGGATTCGAACCGGAAGCTTGAAGTAGGAAAGGTCTAAGTGCCAGCCAATTGAATGCATGTCGGAATTGCAAATTTTCTTTTTGCTTTTTTATGAGAAAATATGTTCTTTTCTTTTCCTTTATGCCCTTTACAAGTTGGTTTTAGCATCTGAATATTGGAAAAATTCAAACTTTTTGTAAAATTTATTTTAAAACTGTTATTTTTCTGTAAAATATGTAATTCTCATTTGTTTAAATTTTACAAAAATATTTATGGTTCTTTATATTATCCTTGTCTATTATCTTTCGTATTATTAATTGCAGTTGATACAACATATAATTGTATGGAATATTTTATAAAATAATTTCTTTTGAAGTGAAACTCTCTTTTTCTTAAAGGATATTTTTTTCAGAAAAAAAGTGAAAAATCGTAATCTCTTAAAAAATAGTATTTCAATTCATTTTGAAGTTTGTTTTAATTCTTAATTGAAATAAAGCTTTGCCCAGTGGCTACGTTTCCTTGGATGAAAACGTTTTCATCACGTAATACTAACACATTTTATAATTTAAAAAAATAAAATAAAAAAAAAATAAATAAATCTTTTCAAATGAAGTAGATCAGACTTGATTCGTTATCCAACCAATAGGACTGGGCTTATCTGAAATAAATTTAAGACGAAGGCCTTATAAATTCCCTTTTATAAACCACTCAGTTAAAAAGAATGGTTTTTAAGCTTATCAGCAGTTTTAACTTTCGACATTGCGCCGGGCGTTTCAATCCTATTCATTTCAGTTTCATGGGGGGGGGGAGGAATAAAAAGGAACTATAGATGAAAAACAGACGAAGATTTTTCTCCACGCCGATGCGAAACGAAACTTTTAAACTTTTCTTCCGAAATAAAACCTGACTTCTCGTTTCTTGGGCTGATTCTTTTAGAGTAAAAAATAAGAGGATTTCT
This sequence comes from Caerostris extrusa, assembly GCA_021605095.1. NCBI lineage: Eukaryota > Metazoa > Arthropoda > Arachnida > Araneae > Araneidae > Caerostris > Caerostris extrusa. The sequence goes on along the minus strand of BPLR01013247.1, from coordinate 18,568 downwards.
TGGACCATCGGAGAAAGCAGATTTCTGGGTTTTTTCTTCTCGAACTCTTGTTTACTGCTTGGGTGGGAAAAGAAGTGTGAAGAAACAAATAAATAAAATGGAGGAGACATCGGAATTTGGAATGTTCCTTCTCGCACATTATTCCTAAGAACCGTTGCCATGTGTTTTGTTTTCCTGTAAATCTAAACATTGGGGCTGGAAGGGATGTTTGGTTTTGATTACATGGAGACCACTGCGGAATATTACATATTGCAATTTTGTTACTTTATACTGATAGTTGTTTCTGTTTGAAACTGTTGAGATTGAAGAGTTTACATGAAAAATTCCGTGGCAATATTAAAAACAGATTTTTAAAGTGTATAAAAATATTTAAGATTCTTCCATATCTTATATATGCTATATCATACATTTAAAATGTGTAGTACTGTATTCAAAAAGTAAGTTCAAGTTTAAATCTAAATTTTTTGGGGTCAAAATATTCATTAGTGTTTGAGTTACGCTTCGTTTTGGGAGACGCTAAAATTGATTCCGGCGATTTTTGAAATATCTGAATTAATTGAGCAAAAAAAGTTGCATTCAATTTTGTTTCCGAAACGTATAGAAGGTTACAGAATGAATTTGATGAGCATTCCTATATCGCAAAGAAATGCTTACCTGTGGTATAAACAGTTCAAAGAAGCAGAGAACGCGTTGAAGACGAAGATCCATCTGGTTGTCTATCAACCTCAACCGACGCAGCTCACGCCCAAAAAATTAAAGATTTGGTGACTGCAAACTGTCGATTTACAATTAGAGACCTTGTTGATGATGTTGGAATTTCAAATGGATCGGTCAATTCGATTTTGGGCCTCAAACGCGCAAATCTCGATTGGCACCGAAAACACTGAATGCGGCAGCTCACACTGAAATGATTCTTCGAGCATTTTCGAAACAATTGAAACCCATATCGTTTCGCAACCACTGTATTCACACTGTGCGACTTCTGGCCTTTCCCTAAACTCAAAAGACTACTCTGGGGTCACTGTTTTGAATCGATTGAAGAGATTCCATTTGAATCGGTGCCCGATTTGAAGGTCATCCTTGCTGATGTTTTTTAGCATGCATTGGGGATTGGGAAAACAAGTTTGCATAACTGCATGTATCTGGAGGATATTACTTTGAAGTTGATGAAATGAATTTAGAAAAATAAATAAAGAGTTTTTGAAAAAAATTTGGTCTTACTGTTTGTCACGGTACTATACGGTACTGGTAGATAAAACCATCAGTATAGCCAAAATATTGGCGATGATTATTCCAAGAATCCTGTTTAAAATTATAGATTGTTCTCCAAAGCTCTCATTGGGCTTGATTATAAGATCTTTAGCTAAGAGGGTCTCTGCATATTTTTTAGTTTTTCTTACATAAATTGTGGTTAGCAGTAAGATTTTTAATTAACAGGGAAAGACAACTTTCGTTAGTGAGGAGAATTAGTTTGTGATGCTGCATAATAAGAATTGAGAATAATATTAGTGACCTCAGAAACGAAAATAAAAAACTGCTCCAAAACTTTACAGATATTAAAACGTTTATAATTCTTAAACTCTTTTGCTTATGGAAAACTTTTAATTCTTACATTTTTTAACTCACTTACTCATTTTCAATATACAGAATATAATATATATATACGATATGCAAGATTCTTGAATATTTCTCTACACTTTTAAAATCTGTTTTTAATCTTGCTCCGAAACTGTCCATGTAAATTCTTCAATCTCAACAGTTTCAAATAGAAACAAATATCAGATCCCCGCTATAAAGTAACAAAATTCCAATATGTATTTATTCCGCGGTGGTTTCCGTGCAATCAAAACCAAACATCTTTTCAGATCTAATGTTTAGATTTACTGGAAAACAATAGACATGGAAGCGGTTCTTCGAATAATGTGTGCGAAGGAACATTCCAAAATCCGATGTCTCCTCCATTTTATTTATTTCTTCACACTTCTTTTCCCACCCAAGAAGTAAACAAGAGTTTGAGAAAAAATAAATCCAAAATCTGCTTTCTCCGATGGCCTAAGAAATGAAGGATTCCTCTTATTTTTTTACTCTAACAGAATCAGCCCGCGAAGCGAGAAGTCGGGTTTTATTTCTGAAGAAAAGTTCAAAGTTTCGTTTCGCTTCGTCATGGGGAAAAATCTTCGTCTGTTTTTCTTCTGTAGTTTTTTTTATCCCTTTTTTTTTCCCCATGAAACCGAAATGAATAGGATTGAACGCCCGAGGCAATGTCGAGAGTGAAAACTGCAGATGAGCTTAAAAACCATTCTTTTTAACTGAGTGAGCTTCGCTTGGTTTATATAAAATGGAATTTATAAGGCCTTCGTCTTAAATTTATTTCAGATAAACTCAATCCTATGGTTGAAAACGAATCAAGCTTGATTCCACTTCATTTGAAAAGATTTATTTATTTTTTTTTTTAAAGGTTTTTTTCACTATAACATTTGTTAGTATTACGTGATGAAAAGCGTTTTTATTTGAAATGCCAGGAATCTCGTATCCTCAGGGCAAAGCTTTATTTCGATTCAGAATTAAAACCAAACTTCATATTGAATTGAAATACTATCGCTGAAGAGACTATGAGTTTTCAGGCTTCCTTTTTCTCTAAAAATACAACTGTGTGCAAAAAGTAAGACCATTTTTTTTTTGAGAAATTCTTTATTTATTCTACCAAATTTATTTCATAGCATTCAAAGTAATCCCCTCCCGGCACAATGCACTTATGCGAACTTTTTTTCAATACTCAATGCATGCTAAAAAGTCATCAGCAGTGATGACCTTCAAAGCGCGCGCGATTCACGTTGAATCTCTCCAATCGACTCAAAACGGTGTCTCCGGAGTGGTCTTTTGAGTTTAGAGAATAGCCAGAAGTCACACGGTGTGAGTAGGGTGGTTGCGGAACGATATGGGTTTATTTTTGCAATCAATGCATTGGGAGCTGGCGCATTCAGTGTTTTCAGTACCAATCGAGATTTGACGCGTTTGAGGTCCCATTCATTTGAAATACCAACATCATCGGCAAGGTATCTAATTGTAAATCGACGGTTTGCAAGCATCACTTTAATTTTTGGACGTGAGCTTCATCATGTTTTCTGCCTTCTTTGAACTGTTTATACCACTTCTAAACATTCATTTCCGATAAAGGAATGACTTATACAACATTCTATAAGTTCCAGCAAACAAAATTTAATGCAAGTTCTTTGCTCAATTAATTCAGATATTTAAAAAAACGGCGGAATCAGTTTTAGCGTCTCACAAATCCAAGCGTAACTCAAACACTAATGAAATTTCACACAGATGTCAGTGACAGTGCCAGCAACCTTAAAAAGAAAAAAATTGAAATTTTTTATTTGAAACCCTGTCATAGAGTATTAAATTTTTTAACTAATATCATTAAATACATTAAAATAATACTATACTCATGTCCATAAATAAAGGATAATTCAGAATCACACAGAAATTGAACTCTAAAATAAAAATTTCACCTGTAGAATTATCACACACATCTTGAAGAAGAATATGCAAATTACAGGAAACCACCAGATGGCGCTGATAGTACGTCACAATGACGAGAGTGTAAGAGAGGGGTATATAAGGAATGGTGGCAAAGAAATAAAATTGTTCACAAGTGGTTTAAAAGCCTTTCAGTGCAATAACCGCATAGTTATGACACAAAGGAAGCATTTGAATGATTTTTTACGTGGTAGAATTATCGGACGACTGGAATGTGGACGTACCCAGCTGCAAGTATCCGAGGAACTTGGAATCGCCCAGAGTGTCATCTCCAGGCTTTGGCAACGATTCCAAGAGGATGGTAATGTGAGTAGATGTTACAGCACAGGTCGCCCCCCGAGTTACAACGCCGAATGAGGACCGGTATTTAGCAGTTACTGCCAAAAAGAAACAGACGCAGCACAGCATCAGACCTGTCTCGTCAACTCTCTTCAGCTACCGGTACAGACGCTTAGAGCACATTGGTCTTTATGCTCGTAGGCCTGTCAGATGTGTTCCACTTACCGCAACACACTATCGCCTGCGATTAACCTGGAGTAGAGATCATGCATTGTGGACACCGCAACAGTGGTCTGGAGTGATGTTTTCCGACGAGTCCAGATTTAGTTTGCAGTCTGATTTTCACCGGACTTTCATATGGAGAGCGCCAGGTACCGTTACCACCAAGAGAACACCATTGAACGACACCGTTACGTTGGTGCAGGATGGCTCGTTTGGGGAGGAATATTCTTGGTTCCAGAACTGACCTGCATGTTTAGAGTGTAACGATGACAGGCCACATCTATCGGGATGTCATTCTGGAACAACATGTACGTTTGTTTCGGGGCGCCATGGGTGCTGAATTTCTGATTATATATGACAACGCCCGTCCTCACCGTGCAAACATTGTAGACGAATGCCTTCAATTGGAGGTTATCACCCGTATGGATTGGTCAGCATACTCACCGGACTTGAATCCAATAGAGCATGTGTGGGATATGCTTGGCCGACGAATTGCAGCCCGTCAACCCCCTCCCACCTGTCAACCGGAACTTCGGAGGGCATTGCTTGATGAGTGGTGTAATATTCCCCAAGATCAATTGATAATTTGATACTCAGCATGCCTAGGCGTTGTAAGGCCTGTATTGCATCGTCCGGGAGACATACTCCGTATTAATCATCATACTAACCATGTTATACTGTTTTTTTGTAAATAGGTTCTTTTTTGAAATTTGCTCCAGGGAGTAAAAATCGCAATTTTTATTAATTATATCAAACATATAGCATCTTTTTTTCTCTTTGCCTTTTGTTTAATAAATAGACTTTACAAATAAGTCAAATGTGTTTTGCTTCTGTCTCTTTCTTTGCCTGAACTTCATTATCCTTAATTTATGGACATGCGTGTAACTTACAATATCTTAGATTATTGATTTTTTTAACTAATATCACATCCCAATAAATTCATTAAAATAGTATTAACTTAACATACTATAGATTATTGAATTTTTTTTTAACTAATCTTAAATATCATTAAATACATTAAAATAGTACGAACTTTAATAACACTAATTTTCTGCATAGCATATAAATCCAAATGTTCATTCCCCAATTTTAAATACAAGCCGTTAGTAAAATAATGAATCTGAGTTTAATGTGAATGATGGCAGCTTTAGTGGTGGCCTTTCAGAGATTTTGCAGCACGACATCTCGAGTTGTGTAGGCGAGCCTGAATGATGGATGAATGCTGGCAGATGGCGATCCTATTATTACTTGGAAACGGAGTGCGCGGTCAGATTTTCATAACAAACGTGGCGAAAGTGGGGATAATGTCTTCCTGGCGAGATACTTCATAATCGTGTTATTCCTTGGCGAAGAATAAGGATGTCTAAAACTGGAGAGTGTACATTTTGACAAACTTACTCGGCAGACGGTGCAGTGATATCGGCTTAAAAATATGAGTCGGACCGTTTTATAATCTTGTTTAAATAAATTAAGATCGTTGGAAGTATTATTTTACATAATCAGTCATATTTCAAATATTAATAGACATAAATTAGAACTTTTTGGGTCAGTGGTAACGTGCGGAGCTGAAGAGCATTAGGGGCTGTGGTCCCACCTACTGGTTGTAGACACTGTTTCAAAAATGAAGAGACTCAATGGCTTTTACAATGTTTAGCATTTTGCCTCGTTAGACGCACTACCTGGTGGAAGTGTTTCATATTTTATCCTATATTATATGTCCCTAAAAGTTCCCCGGATGGTTCTGCCCTCCTTCTTCAGCGATTGGCGGCCTGATGGTTAGTTGGCTAGCTTCTGGCGCTCGGTAAAGCAAGTTTAGGATTCGAATCCCGGTGATGCCATGGATGTTTATAGTGGTTGGGAATCCACTTTAAGCCGTAGGTCTCGGTATCTATAGAGCGTCGCAAAGCCCAATCAGACTTCTCACCCACATCATTCCAAATCTGTAAAGGGGCAACAATGGTGTGGTATAGTAGAAGTGGTTCAGAATCCACGTTAACCTATAGGTTCCTGATCTCAATTATACTTTAATTTAAAGCTAACAAAATGTAATATGTCAATTCATACCAGGCAATTCAAATTATATTTGTTAATTTATAAAAAATAATACCTAGAATATAACATCCATATTTTATTGAATTTTTAAAACTAATCTCATTAAATTCATTAAAATAACTCTAACTTACTGTACCATAGATTATTGAATCTTTTAAACTAATCTTAAATCTCAATAAATACATTAAAATAGTACTAACTTAAATAACACTAATTTACTACATAGTTTAAATCCAAAAAGATCATTCCCCGAATTTAAATATAAGCCTTTAGTAAAATGATGAATTTGAGTTTAATGTGAGTGATGGCAGCTTCAGAAGTGGCTTTTCAGAGATTTTGCAGCGCCACATCCCAAATTGTGTTGGCGAGCCTGAATGATGGAGGAATGCTGGCAGATGGCGATCCTATTATTACATGAAAACGGAGTGCGCGGTCAGATTTTCATAACAAATGTGACGAAAGTAGGGATAATGTCTTCCTGTCGAGGCGAGGGATAATGAGGCTGGTGTAGAAAACTAGAGAGTGTAAATTGTGGCAAACTTACTAACTCAGCAGATAGTGCAGTGATATCGGCTTAAAAGTTGGTCGCACCATATTATAATCTGGTTTAAATAAATTGAGAACGTAGCAAGTATTATTTTACATAATCATTCATATTTAAAATAACATTTGAAATAAATTAAAACTTTTTGACCCGACCCGTGGATCAGTGATAACGTGTTCCGCTGGTGAGCATTAGATCTGAGGTTCAATCCGCTGGTTGTAGATAGTGTTTCAAAAACGAGGTGATTCGATGGCGTTTGTGATGTTCGACATCTTACCTCGTCAGTTGAACTGGGAGTTTTCCACCATACGATACACAAATGAAGGTGTTTCCCTAAAAGTCCTCTGGGAAGACACTGTCCTCCTTCTTCAGCGATTCGGAGACAAATCTGACTTCTACCTACGGGTGCTCCATCCCAACAGACGCTGTCCCTTCCTTTCCCTCTCTATGAGAACACGTGGGTTCATGGACCTTGTCTAGATGTTGCTGTCTACCAAGTGGGATAAACAACAATAGTATGTGAGGCATTTTATGAGTTGTTTTTTATGGATAATTATTTCTTTCAATTAACAGAAAGTAATAAATATTAAAATATTAAAAATAATAATTATAATAATAATTTAATGATACTTGTTAAGGAAAATAATAAATAAATGTACAATCTAAGAAATCATATACGGCAAAAAAGCAAAAATTTCATAACATATTGCTTTATTTATTTTCGTGTTGACTTATTCGTGTTGTTCATGTGTTCTTTTTTTGTTTCTACGGCAAGTGGCCAAATTTGTATGGATTGAGTTCTAATAAAAACCGAAGATAACAACAACAACAACATGTTTTCCCGAATATTCAAACCTTTTCCAGAACTGTGAATACCTCTTAATTCTTGGCCAAACCATTCTTTAGATATATTGTCATTGATATGAATAGTCATTATCCTAGCTAACGTTCAATTCGTCTAAAATATGTTCGCTTGTGATGTAGCTAATTATTATTCACTGCTATTCTTCTAGTATTATTATTCGCTAGTATTTAATTTGATATTAGGACATATAAAATGACTTGCTGACACTAGAATGCCTTCAAGAAATATTATTTCTAACTGATAATCTGCTATATAGTGGTATAAAGATAGACAGTATGTATGGTATATACAGATGGTATAACTTTATATATACTACTGTGCCAAAAGTAAGACCAATTTCTTTTTCAAAAACTCTTTATTTATTCTTCCAAATTTATTTCATCGCCTTCAAAGTAATCCCCCCTCCGGACACAATGCACTTATGCCAACTTTTTTTCCCAATCCTCAATACATACTAAAAAGTCATCGGCAGGGATGGCCTTCAAAGCACGCAGCGATTCAAGTTGAATCTCTTCAATCGACCCAAAACGGTATTCCCGGAGAGTTTTTTGAGTTTAGGGAATTGCCAAAAGTCGCAAGGTGTGAATACGGTGGTTGTGGAACAATATAATTTTCATTTTTGGCGAAAAGTCAGCGAAAATCAATGCAGTGTTAGCTGGCGCATTCAGTGTTTTCGGTACCATTCGAGATTTGGCGCGTTTGAGTCTAAAAATGGAATTGCCGATCCTTTTGTAATGCCAACATCAGCAGCAAGGTCTCTAATTGTAAATCGGTGGTTTGCAAGCACCAAATCTTTAATTGTTTGGACGTGAGCTTTGTCGGTTGAGGTTGGTGGTCGACCCGAGGGCTCTTCGTCTTCAACGAGTTCTCCGCCTTCTTTGAACTGTTTATACCAATTCTAAACATTTCTTACCGGTATAGAAATGCTCACCGAATGCCTTCTGCAACATTCTATATGTTTCCGTAAACAAAATTGAATGCACTTCTTTGCTCAATTCATTCAGACATTTCAAAAATCGCCGGAATCAGTTTGAGCGTCTCACAAAGCCAAGCGTAACTCAAACACTAATGGATATTTTGGCGTGAAATTTCCCGCAGATGTCAAGGACAGTGTCAGCAACCTAAAAAGAAAAAAAAGGCAAGCCCCGGCTTCCATAAACCCCGGGAATTTTAAATTGAAAATTGGTCTTCCTTTTTGGACACAGTAGTATATAATTCTTTAATACATGTGTTTCATTGATCTTATAATTATATAAAATTAATATGCACATATATTGGAACATGGAGAATATATTTGTGAAATGTAATTTTCTATATTGCATTTTTTGGCAGGACAACATATGCCATGTTCTGCTAATATGGTGTATATATACTATGGTGTATGGTAGATGGAAGATGGCAGATGGGATGTCGGAGGGTATATATACATAGCAGTTGATATATATATATATATATATACATACAGACATGGTAGATGGTATGGTATATAGTATATATACATGGCAAATGGTATATATGGTAGATAATTCCCCATAAGTAAGATGTTGAATAAATTTTATTCTTTACTGGAATTCATCCCATCAATTGTAATTTTCGCAATCTTTCGCATTTTATTTTTTAAGGATGTATATTAATTTTCATTAGGTACTATGTTTAAATATTTCATGCATAAGAAATTTTTAAAAAATCATTATATTTTACCTTTTAAAATAAGTAATTTTTAATGTTATGTTTAGGTATTTTCACTTTTGAACTTTTTACGTTTGATTCAATTCGCTACAAATTTTATTTTCAGACAAAATTCTTGCATTTACATAAATATTTTCCTTAATTTTATACAAAATATGACATAATAAAAAAGGGTTTTTTTTTATATTGGCTCCACAAAAAACAGAATTTTTCATGTTTAACATATAAATTTATTTTCCTAATTATTTACAATAACATTTTAGCAAGAATCTTGAATAATTTATAATATCAAAAACAAAAAGTAGCAGAAAAAGTTCTTTTTTTTTTAAAGAAAAGCGAGCAGTAGTAAATTTGTTTTCTAGCGTAAATTCAAATTTTGTCTTGTAAATAATTTATAAGGCACTTAAATATTTCATGCGTTAGTGAAATTAAATTTTTTTTTCTTTTGCCTAAGAATTTGCGTTTTTTTAAAAACTTAACAACTATTTTAAAAAAATTGTAGGAACGAATTTAAATTAATAAATTACTAATGAGTTTTAGCTTTCTGTAAACAAGTATTTTAAAATGAAATAATTGAATTATTTAATTTTTTAATCTAAGTTTTAATATCATTTGTATATATAGTTTTTCAACAAAAAGTATCTTAATTATGTGTAGATTTAAGAAAACCTTTTAAAAATGTGATAACAATTTCATTTCTTTTAAATTAATAACAGAAGTTTTATATCATTAACTTCTTTGTAAATTTTTGACTATAAATTATATTAAAATGAGCAAAAAAAAAAAATACGATTTTAATATAGTAATTTAAGCTGTACTTTTCAAATTCCATGCCCTTTTTGGTAAATATTTATTATTATGCGTGAACATGATGTTGTCATACTTAGAGTTCCGTGACGTTATCAGAAAATGAGTGTCAAGCAAATAAAACTCCATTGCAAATTTTGGCGGAAAATGGTACTTTGGGTCCCTTAACACTTGAAATGATTCATGAATAACGTTAGTCTTAAGGAATTTTCTGAGAATTTGACTTTTTGATTGAAGTGTTTTGTAGTATGGTTTTGAAACACTTTTCTTGTTTTGGGTTGGGATTTTAAACATTTGTATATTCAATGGCTGGAAGTACTCGAGTACGTTGATCAATTCCTTCTTATTTCATATTTATCACTTTTGGCATTTTCCGGTGCCTATTGAGCTATACAGTGCTTCATATTGTATTTGGAATACTTCTTTCTTCATTTATGAATACAATTTTCAAACTTTGATATATTCTTTCGGCTATTGAATGTGACAACATTTCTTGTAGAATTAGGAATACTTCACTCTTCATTTACGACTACATTTATCTTACTTCTGAATATTCTTTTAGAAATTCTTGAACAATTCATTCTTCATGAAGTTCTTGATCTATTCAACATTCCTATATTCATATGGCTATTTGAATTTGGCCATTCATGTAGTATTCCAATCAATTGCTTCATATATCTGTAGCATTATTATACATTGGCATATTCCTGAATTTATTCATCCATTCTCGAATGTTCACACATGATAAGTTGAAATTTGCTGAGCAGATTTCAGCATTGTTTTGTACTATATTGTTTTCTTAAATAAAGAGTAATTTTCAAAGCAAACAAATAAATTTATTATGTTTTTAAATTAAATTTTAATATTATTTGTGTATATATATATTTTTTATTATAAAAGTATCTAAATTATGTGCAGATTTAAGAAAACCTTTTACAGATGCGATAAAAATTTCAGTTTTTTTTTTTTAAATTTAATATCAGAAGTTTTTATCATTAATTCTTTGTCAATTTTTGATTATAAAATGATATTAAATAAAAACCAAAAAAGCAAATCATAATGTTAACTTATTAATTTGAGTTGCATTTTTCAATTTATGTGACCTTTTTCGTAAATATTTATCAAAGTTTAACTTTAAAAACACTATATTTCCAGTGTATTCAAATAACAATTTTAAAAAAACGAATGATCGAATGACAGATTTTCTATCCAAATAAAATTGCAAACTTTGTATATATAATTGTGAAAAATTTTTAAATCAAATATTTTATTTTTAAAAATCAAAGAATATAATTTTTATAGTAAAATTTAAATTAGTTTATTTACAAAATGAAAATAAAAACCTGATCTGAGCTTAAATATTTTTTTTTTCATTCCATATTAAAGAAATCAAATTTGGTATGACACCAAATTTTCATTATATCAAAATGATAAAAACAGAAGTTGTATTTACAAATGCATTAAATATTTTTTTAACATTTTCAATATCTTGTTTATATCCTCTAATATAAACAATTATTTATTAACTAACTGAATTTAGGCTAAAACTGCAAAACTAAACAAGTAATTTAAAAAATATTTTTTTAAAGTCAATTCTACTTTTTTTCACTCTATTGCAGAAAGTCTTTTATAAATAATTTTCATTCCTTTATTTAAGTTTATCTGGCGCCCTCCATTGGTAGATATACGCAACTTAAATCTAAAAAAAAAAAACTAAAATTAATGAATTAAATTTAATTACTGAATTCATATTTGAAAAACTGTATTAACATCCAGTGTCATCTACTGCAAGTTAAAAAATGTATTTGAATTTGAGTGGATGAATAAAAAGTATTTTATTAACGATTGAAAATTTGAACAATATATATATATAGGGAGAGTGTGAACTAATAGAAGGAATTGAAAAAATGAGCTTGTTTGGTTTACTATTTAATATTTTTTAATGATTTAGAACGGGGTGGCCAACCCGCGGCCTGTCTTCAATTTTTTTTCAGGCCCGTGAGATTTATCACACTTTTACAAAATATATTTATTTTATAATGACCAAAGTAGTGAAAACTAATGCATTAAAAAAATACATTATGTGGGCATCCACATTTTCAAAAATTAACTGCGAAATTATGAGAAAAAAATTAACTTTGATTTTAAAATAATATTCTTGCGAATAAAGGACAGATATTGCCAGTTTTATTTATGAGTTTACAATTATGAGTTCGCAGAATAATTAAATTATATTCTGCGAACTCATGATGCGCGCTCATCTTGGAACATTTAATATAACAACTTCTATGTTTCACTTTAAGTGACCGCGGTGGCCCTCCCTAGATAAGCACAGTTGATTGCAGAGCAAACTAGACTCTCAGTTGAAGTTGTTAGCTCTTTTGGTTCAACTTACACCTGCGAGTCTTTTTTTTTTTTTTTTTAAAGGAAATTGACCCAACACAAAACATGTTCAAACATAACGGACACAAACACCCAAATTGATATCGATTTGCAAAAGCTAAGTGAAAGAATGAAGAAACAAATATCGCACTAGTAAAATAAATATTTTTTAAAAATTTCATTTTTTTTTATTTCATTTATATTTATATATTTTGTATATTTCATTTTTAGTGTTATATATTTCTTGACAATGTACATTTAGTATCATTATTATCATATTATTTATGTTTATATGTAAGTCTTATCGTACAAAATAATAATAACTCATTATGTTTCAATTTTTCACTTCAAAAAAAATGGTATAGTGTGTCTAAATCCAATGTGAATATATATAATTTTATATGCTACCTACGGTGTTATAATGCATTTCCAAAGTAGCCCTCAAGATCATTTGGGTTGACCACCCCTTATTTAAAATGTAACATATCCATTTTAAATTTAAATATGAAAAGCCTTTCAACTATATTACAAAGTAATCACTTAAGAAATTATCTTGTTTTATGATTAAATAATAAAAATAACTTGGGACAAAAAAAAAAAAAAATCTGCATAATTAGGTTTAAAGTAGATGCATAATTTATGAGCTATGTTAATTTGATGGATTACAGCTTAAGAATTCTTATTAACCTACTGAAAGTAATGCATTTAATGCATACATAATTTCTTATTGTGAAAAGAAAGGTTGATGTATATAATTTATACATGAATGATAATCATCGGTATATACTAGAGTGCTTTTGTTTTATATTATTTTATATAAAATTTAAAAAATTATCTTTAAAAATATTTAAAAAATTGCTGGTTTATTTTAAATAATTAATTTTTTCAACTTCAAATTTTGTATTCTAGATGATTTACGTAATAAATTCAATAGAAATTTTATCTGCGTGCATGTTTATGTCTAAAAAGCTGCTTAAATAGAGCCTACTATCACCCCAATAACAATTTACAAATACTTTACAGAAGATTTCCTATTATATTAAAAAAAAATTAATAAATTGAATGGTGTTTATATTGGTGAAATATAAATGTTTACTCCATAACGTTAACTTGTTGTTGTTGATTGTTCTTATAAATGTTTATTCCAATGTTTATAAAAGGATTTTAAATGAATTCCTCGTTCATTCTGTTTTTGTTGTACTGATTCTTATGAATATTTACTTCTATAAGTGCATAATATTAAGAATAAATTTCATGAATAAATCCTTCTGTCAAATTCTTTGGTGAAGAAATTATTCATCAAACTTAGCTTTCCTCCGTAATTGAAATATTTTTAACTTTAGAATTCTGTATGACAGATCTTATAGAAATAAATGATTTAAAATATCTGTAAAAGATAATAAAACTTTTTATATCTTTCATTTCTCATTCAATAAAATATCTTAAAATATTTTTTTTTTTACCCAGAAGTATTTTCATTAGTCTTGTACATTTGCGTTAAAAATAACAATGTTACTGGCACCACTGTTACTCTGAAAATTTTGTTAAAACAATGTTACACTGAGAAATAATGTTAAAACAATGTTACTCTGAAAAACATTCTTAAAACAATGTTGCTCTGCAAAAGCAATGTTACTCTGAAAATCCAATGTTAAACGATGTTACTCTGAAGAACATTGTTAAAACAATGTTACTGTGAAAACATAGTTAAAACAGTATTTCTTTGAAAAACAATGTTCAAACAATGTTACTCTGTAAAACAATGTTAAGCAATTTTTAAAACAATGTTACTCTGAAAAACAGTGTTAAGTAATTTTAAAATAATGTTATTCTGAAAACCATGTCAGTAAAACAGTGTTAAAATAATGTTACTCTAAAAAACAATGTTAAAATAATGTTATTCTGAAAAACCATGTCAGAAAAACAGTGTTAAAATAATGTTACTCTAAAAACAATGTTAAAATAATGTTATTCTGAAAAACCATGTCAGAAAAACAGTGTTAAAATAATGTTACTCTAAAAAACAATGTTAAAATAATGTTACTGTGAAAACCATGTCAGAAAAAGTGTTAAAATAATGTTACTCTAAAAACAATGTTAAAATAATGTTACTCTGAAAAATAACGTTAAAATACTGTTACTCTGAAAACCATGTTACTCTGAGAAAACTATAGAATTCAATTTAAAATTATACGTATGACCAAATATTTTATTATAATTATCATCACTTTGAATTATGTAGATAATTTTCGAACGCTTAAATTTGTAGAAATATTTGGTAAGAGAGACAAATTTGATGCCAAAATCGATGTTGTTATCTCTTACACTCATCTTTTAAAACAAGAAGGAACGGCAGTTAGAGAAGGTTGGAAAAAGTAGAGAATCGAGTGAGCAGATTTTCCTTTCTATGAAGAATTCGTTTTTAGCCTTATTTGTCCTGCGGCATGAGTAACAGTGTTAGCTTTAATGCAAAGGAACAAGGCGAATGAAAATACTCCTGGGTGAAAAAAAAAAAAAATGATGGGAAAAATGGGTGCTCCTCAGGCATTGCGCGATAGTCTTGCTGTACGGTTGGAATGTTTATTATTGCACAGGATTATTTATAAATGTATTTACGTATATGTCACTAACATCCGTGTGCCATATAAAACATCAATACTTTTAAGATAAATTAGTTTCTATAGTATTTGTGAATTTGTTTTGAAATTCATAAATTTAAGCTAAAATAATTAGTTACAGATTTTATTTAGAAATGCTTAAAAACAAATTAAAGGTTTAGAATGAGTTCTTTACCCTTTTGTCACAGTTTCATATTGTACTAGCTGTTTTGAAATTCAGAATGTCTTTTTTTTTTTTTAATTATTTGTAGCCAGTTTATTTCGTTATTTGTGTGTATGAAAAATGTACTGCTTTGGCTAGTACATTCTTCAGATACGTTCTAATACAATAACAGTGTAATAATAACAGTACAATAATTCTAGTAATAACAGTGTAAATCAGTTGAAGTACTGTATGCATATATACATACATATATATATATACATATATATATATATAGGGGCATGATGGTCTAGTGACTAGCGCTCTGGAGCTCGGTACAATGGGTTTCGGGTTTGAGTCCCGGCATTGTCATGGATGGTTGTAGTGTTTCGGAATCCACTTTAAACCTTAGGTCTGGGTCTTATATTACAGTAGACCGTTGGTGGTGAGCGAGGGTGGTGTTAGTCGCGTCCGTAGCATGTCTTGCAGCTACACGTGCCCCCTGGGTAGTGCTAAATAAGTAACAGCGATGCAGCCCTTGTTTATGTCATAGCGATTAACTGTCTCTGCATTGCCAGTTGCATTATTAAAACAGTATATGTATATATATATATGTGTGTGTGTGTTTATTTATATACAGAATTATGATTGCATAACGAATAAAATTTCTAAATATTGGACGAAACAAAATTAATAATATTTTTATTGGATTTTTAGGAATTTTTGAAATAATTAAATAGTTAAAAAATTTAATCAGTTATAAAGCTATTATTGCTTTTGTGATCGTATTCATTCTTTTTTTTTTTTTTTTTTTTTTTTTTTTTTTTTTTTGCCCATATTTGATTTTGAAATCACGTAGTTTATGTTTAAAAATCCAGCGTTTTTTTTTTATTTAAGTCCAAATTGAAATTTTAATTTTCTTTTTTTTTTTTGAAAAATTACTAAATACCCCATCTATCATAGTCTGAACATGTTATCATAGTCGTCAGCGTATCCTATGAAACATTTTGAAACGTTTTATGGTTACAAATCATAAATGAAAAGCAACAATATTTTAAGGTAATAAAAATAAAATGTGTACCCCATGGCTTGTTGAGACACTTTAAAGAGAACCGATGATAGGTGCTTGTTTTTATGGATTGAACATCTATTATTTGACAAACATTGCTCGAAACTATCGGAAATCTTTGTAAATTTTTCCGTTTGTGAATATCATGATATATATTTTATCTGAGAAAGAATATACTTATCGCTATCCATAACGTCGTCATCACAAGGTCAGGAAGATTTCATGGCAAGTTTCCGTTGTTTTGTCATCACTAGTAACATACCCACTAATTTCTTAGAGTCTTCTTAATTTAAATGATTTATTATGTCCTGGGAGTTACAGAATGGAACTTTCCTCATCTGCTGGCTGCGTCAAGCAAAGACAAGATTTTTCGATTGTGCAAGCTTGTCATTGTACAGCGCACATATGACACATGCCTCCATGAATGATGGTCATTTTGAGCACCATGCTATGTAAACACCATATTATATGCAATTACAATTGCTTTCGTTTCTACTTAAAACTCATTTTCCATGCATAGAATGTAATATTAAAATTTTTCTCTTACACTATTCACATAACTATACATCTTATAAGCAAGGTTCCTTAAGCAAATTTAATGTACCCTAAGCGAAGATTCTGACACTGCACAGATTATGCAATATTGTATATAACGTTTTTCAATTCCAGTTATGAAAATTAAAAAAAGATCAGAATTGGAGAGAAATACAAGTGAGGCTAGTAAAAAGTTTTGTAAAATAGTATCTTAAATATCCACTTATTAATCAAATGAAGCTTAATATAAAAACATATACTCCAATACAAAAAATAAAATTACAATTTTGTTTTTATGTTTGTTTACAAATAGTTTTCTCAAAATTTTATGTAAACCATAAATTCTTTTATAGGAAATGTTTTTTTTTTTAACATTAATTTATTTTAAATATGCCTCTTTTTCAATCTTTTTAGAAATAATTGTATGTTAAATGTATTTTTAAAAGGTTCTCATAAAATAATTCGAATTTTTATTATAAATTTTCAGTAATAAAGACAAGTAAATGTTAGATACTATGTGTGAATTATTATATTTTCATTTTGTGTCATGCTTATTTTTAAATATCATTTCTACATTTAAATACATATATTTATAGAATCAAATCGTATTAACACACACAAAAAAACCCGTTTATTTTGTTAAAATAACTCATTTGAATTTTAAGAATTGTTTACATCATTAACTTAAATTCTTTTTTGATTTTTTAAATCAACAATGCGATTATCAAATCCGATCAAAATTTTGCCATTTCTAAAGAAAAACCCAAAGATAATTCGATCATTTCTTAATCAATAATGGATTCCAAAATAATCCATGACGACTTGCGTCAGTTATAGAGAAAATGTTTAACAAAAAGTTATTCTTGATTCAGCAGTCAATTATGCACTGCTGGAATATCTTCTTTACGTCTCAAGGTATTTTTAGAACTTTCTCAAGTACAGTTCTAAACGTTCCTAAACAGCGAGAAAGGCTCAGCAAACATATTTTTTGGAAAATGGCACTAGACAGGGGATTTGCAAAAGCACAGTCGAAATTCTCTTTTGTAAATACGAGATATTCCGACGGTATTTTATTCCATCAAGTGATATGTTTCCGGAAAATAAGTCTTGAAGGATGAATATTTCCATGAGCTTATTTTATTACGAACACATCCTTGTATATTTAGTATCCAACTGAAATAGAATTTCTCAATAGACCTTCTAAATTTCCATGTTTCTAGTTCTGATGCCGAATAAATATACACGATAGAAAATAAATTAGAATAGTCGTAAACATTTTTATCCTGATCGGAATTAATGTATTCTGGTTGAGTGCGTTGCAATTTTATAAATATTTGTAGTTGAGTTCTTCTCTATTCCAAGGTTATTGTGTTACTCTGAAAAATGTTAACAATGTTAATCTGGAAAACAATGTTAAGAATATTATTCTGAAAAACAACATTAAAACAATGAAAATTATTTTAAAACAATGTTACTTTGAAAACAATGAACAATGAAATTCAAAACGTTTAAAAACAATTAAACGTATGATCAAATATTTTATTATGATTATCACTTTTTGCCTTTAGAGAAATTTAAATCGCTACATTGGTAGAAATACTTAGTAAGAAAGACAAATTTGATGTAAAAACCTTTACTGTTACCTGTTATTCTCATCTTCGGAAAACAAAAAGGAACTGGGCAGTTAGAAAAGGTTGGAAAAGTGGAGAATCGGATAAAACAGATTTTCCTTTTAGGAAAATTCGTTTTTCTGGCTTAGCCTTAGTTGTCCTGTGGCGTGAGTTAACATTGTTATCTTTAATGCAAAGGAACAAGTCTA
>BPLR01013246.1:0-29042 GCA_021605095.1 Caerostris extrusa | reverse complement strand
TTCATCAAACTATGAAATTTCTGAAATTTGTCCTGATAATAACGTTGTTTCGTTAAGAAAACTCTTATTTACGGAAAGCAATGATTGAGGAACATTTTCATTTTGTGACAACATATCCTCAATGGCAGAAATCTAAGAAGAATTCGCACACTTTACATCTCCTCCAAAAAGCAAGCGGCGTGGTTGTCAGTGTGGCTAGCGCTCTAGTTTTTGGTACCACAAGGCTTTTCATGTTCGAGGTCTTGGTGGGGACAGCGCTAAAATGTAGGTACCGGCCAGTAAATAATTAGCAAAAAGTGTGTATAAGAAATGTCTTGTAGAGCGACAAACCAAAATGACTTCGAGACGCAATAAAAATTTACGACCTACGGAATGTGTCCTTTTCCCTGGCAGAGATGAGAACTTCATTTTTACCAACGCTTGTTGAATGATGGCTTCTGTAAATGAGTGGACTATTAATCAAAGTGACTTCAAGGTTTTTACGTATAAATAATTTCTTTTTGAGTTTGCTTTATTATTCCATTTCAAAAATTTGAGTTGCTATATTCCATTTCAAAAATTTGAGTTGCTATCATTCCATTTCAAAAATTTGAGTTACTATTATTCCATTTCAAAAAGTTTGAGGTTGTTTTTTTTTTTGGTTGTTTTTTTTTTTGGGTTGTTTTTTTTTTTGGTTTTTGTTTTTGGTTTGGGTTCTATTATTCCATTTGCTTCTTTGCAAAAACGACACGCAAGAAACCCAACGCGCTGATAATCCAAAAGCAAGCAACACCAGACTTCTTTTAAACAAATTTTTATCCAATTAAGATATTATCTTTGGTTTTAATATTTTACGATATGATTGAGAAGCTAAACAAAGACATTAAGCGTATCAGTGGCATGACAGCCCCATGTTGGGCGAAATCCATCACCTGCCTGCGGCGGCTTTCGATACGAGAGGTGTCGTTTCTTTTTAATCACCGTTGGGGTTGTCCAGCCCTACGCTCTACAGTCGTATCTGATCGGGATAATAGTTTAAAAACGAATTCCGAAACCACTATAAGAATTCATGGCACCAGGAAGCGGGACTCAAAGAAACCGGTGGTACCGAGCGCCAGAACTTTAGTCCACTCAGCCATCCAAGCTATACAACAAGCAAGATACAAACAAATACAAAAAAATGATTATTTGATCAAATATAATTAAGTTAAATATTTTCTGTTGTGTTTTTGTATTGAGCGGGAAATTTATTAAATTAATGCTAGAACAAACACAAGACTTAATAAGGATAATGATGAGAAGGACGACTTAAGGATATTAGGGAGGGCACCTTGAGTCTAAGATGTAAGCTCAACTTTTCCCTGTTTAAATTCATAATCTGAGTTATGTCTTTTAAGGATTACGCTATAATTTCCAACCTGAAAATAACTTTATCAAAAATATTTTTCAGTGTTAAATCACAGCTGCTGGATTTCTGCAATTCATAAAAATGATCTTTTAACAGCTTTTAATGTATTGTTTCGACTTTCCTTACATTAGGTTTTGGGCATTATATACATAAATTGCTTAATGTTGTCATTTTTAACATGAAAATGCTCCAAAGCACTGAATGCCCATTTTTCTCAAATTACAAACAGTTCAGCGTGTTCTTATGCCATAACCTTTGATATATTCCAACATTTATTTGGCACTTTCTTCCCTACTTTCTTGGCAAAATAGTCTTAAAAAATGAAATTTCATCCTAGCTATCATGCTTCGCTGAGAGATTTTCCATATTCAGAGTTGAGGAAAATTTAATATGTAATGGAGGAGCCCATAAAAAGGTTCTTTTGCGTAGCTTCATGGTGATTTCTCCCTGGCAAAGCATTTTAGCAGATAGGAAAGATTAACCTTTAAAAAATGTAGGCTACAAAGCATATAAAACAAATATCAAATGTATTTCTGCATACTTTCTTTCCCTAACAATATAATTTGTTTAACTTAGTCCAGTTCGTATTTTTTTTAAATTCTGTATTAACTTAAAAGTCATAAATAAGTTGTTTAACTTAGTCAGTTCGTATTTTCTTTTTTTTTTAAATTCTGTATAACTTAAAGTAGTTTTCAGAAGTCATAAATAAGTTGTTTTTAAGTTTTAAGATAAATTGAATAATATAATTTTTATTCTCATTTCTATACACTTCTTAAAACATAACATATTTTGCATATCTATCATTTGAATCCATTTATGTATATAGTAATGATTTTGAATAATTTTTTTTTAGGAATTATTGTTATTATTTTAATTCGTAATACAAAGGATACAATAAAATTACTATGGAAATAAAGTCGTTATTTAAAACATACATCAGTTACATTTTAATTAGGAAATTCATTCCAATCCTTTTATTAGAAATGTATTCAAATGTTAAAGAAAAAAAAATAGTGAAATAAATCTCTGAAACTTAATTAAGTTTCCTCACTGAACTTTGCACTGGCTATATTTATATGTTATTTGATGGAAAACGTAAACTCTTTCTCATATAGTAAGAAATCATTTTTATGTAGAAATTATTCACATAAAGTGAATTTCAAAACATTTTGAAATTACATAAGCAATGATTCACATATTTTAAATATATAATAACAAACTATAATAATTTGGGGTTTTTTTAAACTAATCAAAATGTGTACTTTTTAAAAATGATTTATTATTATTTTAACTTTCTTAAAAACATAAAAACAATATTATTGGGCAAGAAGTTGTTTGAGTTAAAATGCTTTAATTATACTTAGAAACATTTTTTTCAGAAAAATCGATTTGTGAAAAAGTACTAAAGATTTGCTTTTAATTCAACATTAATAACGTTTGATATTTTTCTCACATATACAAAAACTTAACTTAAAGTTGCAGTAACAATTTTTTACAATGACTGTTGATAAAATTTCAAGAAGAGCTAAGTAAAATTTTCTATAAGAATAACAGTTGGGGGAATATATTGTTTCGATCACAATGTCCTCTCTGTAAATGTTGATAAAATATCATGCATAGAAAACAGATGCTTCCAGAGTGTTTGAGACAATTGTTTTAGAGTGTTTGGGATAATTGTTGCGTAGAGGGTTTCACTCGCTCACTTAGTACATGGAAAATTAATTGTTATAAACATCAATTTAATGGTATCACCTTAATCATTAATGAATGGTAAATGGAAAATGATATCTTTATGGAGATCTTTCAAGGGTAATTGGCCAACATTTGATTGTCCCTATTTAAGAAAAATACTAAAACCCCAACCAACTCTATCGAATCACTTAGTTTTTCAAATTAATAATTGCAGTGTATAAATATTAGAAGAATGGAATCATCATCCGAGTATGGTAAGTAGAAAATACTACCTACCTTCAGTAGAAAATATTAAGGAAAAAGCACGCTTATCTGGAAATTTTGAGATATATTTTGAATGTTTTGTTTACATATTTACTTACATTTGCGTTTTCTACTTACAAAACAAGAAAAAAGCCTTTATTGTTCAAGAGATAAAACACACACTCTTATCTATTCTATCATTATAGATTATATTAATCACTCTATCCTAACTATCGATTCTTTTGCACAATAACTAAAGCGTGTGTTATCAGAATTAACTACATACTTATTCAAACTAATTGATCCGCACAATCATCAGATATAGGACTGAAAAAACAATACTTTAGCATAAATAAAAATTAAAACAATCTGAAAATCTGAAATAGGAAATAAATAATTTAATTAAGGAATAGACAAGTAACTTATAATTCTTTAATAAATTAAATATATTGATTTGATAAAAAAATATTATATATATTAATGTTATGTATTTTTGTTGAAAATATTCGCATAAGGGGAATTTGAAAACTTTTTGTAATTATGCAACAATTGATTGCACATCTTCTAAATCTGTAACAATAACGATATTAACTTGGGAATTTTTGAAACTAATCAAAATGTGTACTTTTTAAAAATGATTTTTATTAATAATAATCTTTTAACCATAAAATAATATTATTGCACAAGAAGACATTTTTTATTAAAATGCTTTAATTATACTTAGAAACATTTTTCCAGAAAAATCGATATATTTATGTATAATATTTTGAGTATATGTCCCACACGAAATGAGTTGTGAACTTAAAAAGTTCTTTATAAGAATTATTAAATGATAAATCAAATTAAAAAAAAAATAACGCAATTTCTAGCATTAAGAAAAAGACATAACTGAAATTTAAGAATAAAATGTAGAATAAAAAATATATAAGTGTACACTATTTTTTTCTGAAAAAGCTATTAAGCAAGATAAAAAAATGCCGTGTTTTGTTTTAAAAATTGCATTTTATAACTGAAAAAAAAAAAATTATTTTTTTTTCATAAAAGATAATTTTTAAAGGTGCAAGAAGCATTCTTTCAGCCCTATTTTACGTGATTAGAAAAATGTAATTTTAAATTAAACACAGTAATTCAGAAGTTTTTGTGATGAAAATCTATTCTTGTTAACAGCCATGTTCATTTTTTTTTTATTTAATTTCCTTGATAATCTTTATGCAAAACAAAGATTTTGGTGATTAATTTTTATGGTAAATCATTTAGATTACTGCATTTCTATTTTCATCATTTTCTTAATTGAATAGAAAAGTAACTTCATTCATTTATGATTTATCACTTTAGTTAATTATTTTTTATTATGCAATTAGTAACGGAAAGTTATGAAAGAAAATGTAAAGTCAGTTTCATTTTTATTTTTCAAAACAATCAAATTTGCAAATCTTTGTTAATCCCAATCAAATTCAATATAAATTATAAATGAGTTTCATTAGAAAATTTTCTGCAGTAATTTTCTTTCTTTTAGTACGGTAATTTTTACTCTGCTGAATATGAGATGGAAAATGAATAATTAAAAAAATATATATTAATTACTAGAGCTGATTATTTTTAGGAATATTTCTCAAGAAAATTTAATTTTCTCTGTCAATATTTTTTATTTAAATATTACTTTTACAGAAATTATAATCCTTGTAATTTTAGAGATTACAAGTATTACAATTAAAAAATATAAATTTAACAAATAAAATTAACAAATAAGGATAATTTAATTAATAAATAAAAATTATAAATGTTTGTTTTGTACAATAATGAGTTTAACAATAATTTTATGTAACAAAGAACTTTATATATTTTTAAAAAGTTTTTACATTGTTCCTCATGGGTTTACTAAAACTCCATGAGGAACAATATTCATCAATCAGTTTACATTGTTCCTCATATTTCTTACATTTTATTTCAGCTAGCTTTGTAGAATAATTTCTTTATTTTTCATTCCACATTATAAAAATACTGTACTTTGTATTATTCTTACACTTGCATTCCCCATTATTAATGCATTTTTAAAATTAGACAGATCGTTATTAATAAATAACGTTTATATGACTATTGCAATTAATTTGGTATGTTATTGACAGATAATTTGATTTTCTACTTTGAAAAAAATGCAAAACAATACCTAAAATATTTAATTGTTTACTTTTATTATTGATCTCAAGCTGGATCATGCACCCTGTTTTTCTTTCATAATAATCTGAAAACATCTTTCAAAATATACCATTTATTCTTTTTTTTCGCCAAAATGGACGTATGACAAGACAAGCCGGTGTCTATTCACTTTTGCCTAAAAGAATATTTGACTCGAAAGAACATCTGGTATGTGGCATGAGATGGATAGTAGGTTTAAAACCACACATAATTTTATAAGTCTTGGTATATTGGTGATTGTATCAGCGTGTATACATCTGCAATTTTTAATTCACCTAATAAATGTTACGGAATCAATGAATAGTAAGTGTACAAAAGAATATTAATGAATTACAAACCCAAGTATTTTTATCTTTTTTTGAATTTATTTCAACTTTCATTTGATAAATAAAAAATAAGGAAACCTACTTTTATTCAATAAAATATTAGAAATTGTGAACAATCTCTAGCATAGTAGTTATAATGTTAGATTATATAAGAGAAATGAGGAAAGACTAAAAACTGAAGACATTTACATTACAGAAATATATTCAGATTTCCCCTTTTCTTGTATCATGTCTTTGGTATATGACTTGAGGTCATTTGTAAATTTCACAGTGAACATTTACCCTTGGAAGGCATAATCTTATGCTATACCCACCTGAAAAACCACAAGAATATATTTTCTTTTGTTTTTCACTGAAATCTGATCTA
Organism: Caerostris extrusa; assembly: GCA_021605095.1. NCBI lineage: Eukaryota > Metazoa > Arthropoda > Arachnida > Araneae > Araneidae > Caerostris > Caerostris extrusa. The sequence continues at coordinate 22,831 of BPLR01013246.1, read as the reverse complement.
TTCTGTAAGAAAAAAAAAAAGTGATATATTCCGTTTTCACCTGCGTTCTTTTGTCCACTTAATTCATAGTGACAAAAAAAATGTTGAATATATTAAATATAATTCTTAGAATAACTTTTATTTCATCTTAATATATTTACAATTTAATATTAAATAATTAAACATTACAATATATTTTTACATGGTATTATAAGTTATCTTTTGTATTTCTTAATGTTTCCATAAAAATCAATAAGGAATATTTTCCTCAAAGTGCATAGGTGTGTGACATGGGATGGATGTTAAACTTAAAACCACGCATTTATTTCATCAGTCTGACTATATTGGTGATTACATCCTCATGTGTAAATCTGCAATTTTAAATTCACCTGATAAATGTTACCTGAATTAGACTCTAGTTTATTTTACCTTTCTTTATTTATTTCAACATGTTGTTCTAAAGCAGCTGGCAAACACTTAGACAGCTTGGTCTTGGATGTCTTAAGGCAAGCGCTGCACAGACGTTACTCACTTTGCATTACCCAGGGGCGCGTGTAACTAGAAGATACGGACGCGGAGTAACAATGCCCCCGCAACGCTCTGTGATCCCTATTAGGACGGGAACTACGGTTTAAAGTGGATTCGAACCACTGCAAACAACCATGGCACCGCCGGGATTCGAACCCGAAACCTGTGATACCGAGCGCCAGCCACTCGGTCATTGAGGCCCCCATTTATTTCAACATTATTATTATTATTTTTATAAATAAAAAAGTGAAACCTACTCCATTCAATAAAATGTTAGAAATTGTGAGCAATTTATAACATAGAAGTTATAATGGAAGAATATATAAGAGAAATAATCAAAGACGTATAACTGAAGACATTTATACTACACTACAGAAATATATTCAGAATTCTCGTTTTTCTTGTAGGATGTCTTTCTAATATGACTTGAGGTCGTTTGTAACTTTCACAGAGGACATTTTACCCTTGGCCCTTGACCATAACCCTATACTTTATCCATTGAAAAACAGCTAGAATTTATTAACTTTTTTTTTTTTTTTTTTTTTGACAGAATTCTGATCTTCTTCAAGAAGAAATGGAAGTGACATATTCCGTTTTTGACCTGCGCCCTTTTGCTCAGTTTAGTCAAAGTGATGAAAATATGTTGCGTATATTAAACACAATTCTTAGAATTATTTTTATTTCGTCAGGATATAATTACAATTTAATATTAAATAGTTATACATTAAATGTTATATTTTATTTCTTTATATTAATACAATATGCTATCTTTTGTATTTCGTAATTTTCCATAAAAATCAATAATGAATATTTACTTCGAAGAATATCAGCTGTGTGACATGACATCTCATGGCTAGAATAGTGGATCTATCATATCCTACATCTCATGGACAGTAGGTTTAAAACCATACATGTATTTAATCAATCTGACTATATTGGTGATTGAATCCATGTGTGTAAATCTGCAAATTTTAATTCACCTAATGCTATTTGAATTACAAACCCAATATCTTTTAACTTTCTGCATTTATTTCAACTTAGTTTTTGACAAATAAAAAAGTGAAACCCTAATTTATTTAGTAAAAAATAATAAATATTCAACTTAATAAAAAAAAAAAAACTAAAATTGGAAATTTTAAAAATTTTCTAACATGGAATTTATAATGTTAGAATATATAAGAGAAATTAACAACGACTTAAAACTGAAGACATTTATACTACAGAAATATATTCAGAATTCCCATTTTCTTGTAGCATGCCTTTGTTAGATGACTTTCGTTCATTTATAACTTTCATTGAGGACATTTTACCTTCAGGAAGCATAAGCCTATACATTATACTTTTGAAAAACCGCAATAATTTTTTTTTTATTGATTATTTTTCTTTACTGAAATCTGATATATAGTGTAAGAAGAAACGAAAGTGATATATTTTGCTTGTCACCTGATAGATTTTGCTCACTTTAGACAAAGTGAGTAAAAATATATCTGAATGTACTAAATATAATTCTTAGAATTGCTTTTATTTTACCGTGATATATTTAGAAATTAATATGAAATAGTTACACATTAAATTTTACATTTTATTTCTTCATATTAATACGATATGCTATCTTTTGTGTTTCTTAATGTTTCCATAAAATTCTTTGTATATTAAGAAAATGTCTTTGAAATGTTATTATTCCACAGAAATATCTTTGTTACTTTTAACAAAAATAAATATAACTAAACTAGTTATAAGCATTAACTTTAATACTAACTACTACTTGCATCAGTTGAACAACTTTATTTCTGTTAATCATGTTTCTTAATAATTTAAATTTTTACTATGGTATTAATGAATTTTAATGTATTCTTCAATTTATCTTCTAAGAAATTTTTTTAGAATATTTATACAATAACTACTTCAATATTTTTTTTTTTTCATAAACAGTTTTTATTTTTCAATGTTCGATATATAAAATAATAAAATAATAAAATAAAATTATATAAAATAATCATGTGTCAATTTGGAATATGTATATATCCATATGTGCAACTTTTTATTAATAAATTTTACCATGAAAAAATTTTTTAATTAATAAATTTTACTCATGAAAAAAAATTTTTAAGAAAATAAATAATTTTACATTGTTTTTTTTTTTTATTTCCTTCTATTAGCTCACACTCTCCCTATCTTCTTAAAATTTTCAATCGTTCATAAAAAATCATACTCAAGTTCAAATACACTTTTTGAACTTGTATTGGATGACACTTGATTTACATTTTTATTTCAAATATTAATTCATTAAATAAATAAATATTTTGGAATATCACCAATTATAAACTAAAAAATAAATAAAATTTTTAAAGGATTTTCTGATATATATAGAAATAAATAACAATTGACTTTTTTTTTTTTGTATATTATTGTTTTCTTTTAATATTCTTTTTATTTTTATAATTACCTGAGACAATAGAATTAAAAAAAGCTCACACTTTGCAGCATTCTTGAAGTTCTTTCGAAGTGATAAACATTTGAGTTAAATTTCAATTTTTTTTTATGATGTATTTTTTTTTTTATTTTTTAAAACATTTATAAAAGGAGTTGAATTAAAAGATATTTCACACTTTTGCATAAAAATGCCAGGTGTAAAAATTATTATATAAAAAAGTTATCAAACAAAATTTTGACACTTATTGCATACACTAGTTTTGTTATTTACATCATGTTTTAATTATTTAAAATAAAGCAGTTAAAATTGAATAATATATAATTATAAAATGAATGTTACTAACAAATGTTTTGGATAAGTGTAACTAAATTCTATAAAATCTTTCATAATTCATTCTATAAAATCTTGCTTTTCAAAAAGAATTATTTATACTTTATTAGATATCAATGATCTTTTTTTTGTGAAGAATGCCTTGATATTTGTTATAGATTTGAGTATGATTTAAAATTCTGGGCCTATTATTTTTCACATGTCATGCATTAGTTATTATAATTTCTTCTTTGCAGAAATGCTATGTTTCCAGAAATCTATTTTCAAATTTTGGTCAAAAATATTCTGTCATGTACAAATATAATGAATGAGGAATCATTTTAATGAGTTCTTTATAAAACAAAAAAAGAAATCACAATCGATTATTGAATGTAATACTACTGTGTCCAAAAAGTAAGACCAATTTTCAATTTACAACTCCCGGAACTTATGGAATTTCAATTTTTTTTTTCCTTTCTTAGTTTGCTGGCACTGTCCGTGACATCTGTGTGAAATTCGACTTGAAAATATTTATTAGTATTCGAGTTACGTGGCTTTGTGAGACTCTAAAATTGATTCCGGCGATTTTTGAAATGTCTGAATTAAATGAGCAAAGAACTTGCATTGAATTTTTTTGCGGAAACGTATAGAATGTTGTAGAAGGCATTCGGTGAGCATTTCTATATCGGAAAGAAATGTTTAAATGTTATATAAAAAGTTCAAAGAAGGCAGAAAACTCGTTGAAGACGAAAAGCCCTCTGGTCGACCATCAACCTCAACCGACAAAGCTCACATCAAAGAATTAAAGATTTGGTGCTTGCAAACAGTCGATTTACAATTAGAGACCTTGTTGCTGATGTTGGAATTTCAAAAGGATCGCTGAATTCCATTTTGGGCCTTAAACGCGTCAAATCTCGATTGGCACCGAAAACACTGAATGCGCCAGCTCACACTGCATTGATTCTTTTTCGCCAAAAATGAAGCTCATATCGTTCCATAACAACCGTATTCACACTCTGAGACTTCTGGCTAATCCCTAAACTCAAAAGACCACTCGGGGACACCTTTTTGAGTCGATTGAAGAGATTCAACGTGAATCGCAGCGCTCTTTGAAGGCCATCCTGCCGATGATTTTTATCATGCATTGAGGATTGGAAAAAAAGTTGGCATAAGTGCATTGTGTCAGGAGGTGTTACTTTGAAGACAATGAAATAAATTTGGAAGAATAAGTAAAGAATTGAAAAAAAAAATAATTTTTTTTTCTTTTTGGGCACACTAGTAGTTTCTTCTTTGCAGAAATGCTATGTTTCTGAAATCTATTTCCAAATTCTGGTCAAATATATTCCATTATGTTAAAATATGATGAATAAAGAATCATTTTGTAGCAAGTTCTTTACAAAATAAAAAGAAAAGAAACTGCAATCTAAAAAGAAATCGCAATCAAACATTGAATGTAATATGCTTAGAATTCTTAACCTGATATAAATTCAAGTTTATCGGTGGATTTTATTTTTCAAGTAATTATTTGAATTTTTGTTGGTTATGATGCCAATATACATTTAAAAATTCTTTGGTAGAATCAATAATTTTGAAAATACGTACTCCGGAAAATGATATTACACGCAAAAGTGTAATTTCCAAAACTTTTTGGCTTACAAAATAAATCTAATTTAAAATTCTTCTTTAGATGTTATCGAAATTATTTTGCAGGCACTAGTTTCAAATTTATTGCCTTTTCTTTCATTATAAATATTACACCGCAAATATATGTTTTCACAATTCTGGAAAATGAAAATCGAAGCTATCGATTCTTTATACTAATAAAGAATTTCTTCCTTGTCACTTGGCTTAATAAGTGGATAATTATTATTATCATTCTTTGAACTGTTTTTGAAATAATTATGTATTACATAATTTTAACGTGAATCGGCTGTATATGTTGTAGTCAAATATCTTAGATTAGCAAATCGTGATTTCTTTTATTCCATGGGATTTATTTTGTTGACCTCCTGTCATTTGTTTTTACTGTTTATTTATCTATTAAAATTTTGTGATAAAAAGAAGACATTTCAAGCATTTGAATTAATTTTTGAATTATTTGTTACAGTATAAACGATCTAGAAAATCAAATGAATATATAATTTAATAATTTTAAATGATTTATGGTGATTTCTTCATGGAGATATTCTAATTATAGTAAATAACATTAGAAAAAGTATTAAATTGTCTAAATATATCAGGCTATGTTCGTAAAAATAATGTAAGGGAGACAACTTATTGTAAGGAGTGAATTGTAATTAGACATAATTAATAGAAGGCGACACATTTATCAGTAATCTAATGATATGAGGAAAAGAAAAAAGTGATATCTATTTGAGCTTAAATATATTATTATTTTTCAAAATTTGAAAAATATTATATTTAACAAACTCAACTATATTAATCCAATGTTCGTTTCTATGCAAAAAAATTTTTTTGATTATTCCTGCTTTTAAAAAATTATAATGAGAATACCAAAACTCTTATGAGGCATTGTATATTTCTTTTGAGCTGTATAATTTTTACAAATTGAAATAGTAAATGTTATACGTCACATATAAGAGTTCACAGTTTTAATGAATTATTTTTAAAGTATTGTATTTAAAAATGGGAAAAATCTTTTAAACTCATCGCTCTTTTAAATTCTGAGTGTTCATATCCCTCAATTCATGAAAAATTAAAGTATTAACAAAAATTTGAATTTTTATGACTATGTCTAGGAAACTAATTCAGCAAATGATTACTTTTGAATTTCAAAAGTGCAGAATGGGTGAAATGGTGCTGGTCAAGTACTCGATCGAAATTGTTTTGCAACATAATTATCCTCCTATCCGATAGTGACCTTGAAATGTCTTTCTTTCATTTTTTTGTCTTTCAAATTAATAGCACTCTTTTTCTTGACTTACGAACTACAACACCATTGATTACTTTTGAGTAGATATATCAATGATTCCAGTTTAGTGAATTTGTTTTCCCCTCGAGATTGCTTAGTTATCTTTCTACTTATTATATTTGATTAGATATGTCAAATGAATTTTAACATATTATAAAAAGAAATAAAACATTAAGGAAATTGAATTATCAGAAGAAACTAGTATATGTGAACATGAAGAAAGTTTTAGCAATCACAATTGTGAAAGAGAATGTGGGTAAATTACTTTTACGAAGAGAAGAACTTTATTTAGAATATAATATTTTTAATAGTAAAAATAAAGATTTAGGAAAAAAAATCAAACACATTTGAAAATGGACAGCCTTTTTAAAAATGTAATATATTTACCAGGACTAAAACATATTGTTTAAAACAGAACAGAGCCTGCAGAATGTTTGTAACAATGTCTTAACGAAAAATCTTAAATTCCGTTGTCCTGCATCAATATGTATATAGAAAATATATCGTTAAAATGATAATGTTATAGATTATCAATCCTCATAAATGAATCCTCATAAATGAATTTAAGAGTACATTATTTACCATAAAATTGTTAAAATATTTTATAGAAAACTACTTTATCTAACTGACTAATTTAAACTATTATCCAGAAGCGATTGTATAAAACAAAAAGTATTTTTTTTATTATATAAAGCATAAAATATAAACATATTTTGAGTGACTCAGTTAATAAGTTCTATCTTCTGTGTTGTATTTGTTCTGTTCATCTAAATGTATATTTTCTTACATATTAATATTATATATTTCTTACATATTAATAAAAGCAAAACTTCTTAGAGAATATATTGATAACATTTCTTCTGTATCTTATAGGAATACTCTTAAGTATTTTTCAAAATTTTCCAAGACATGATTTTCTTATGTCAAAAATAAGAGATTGTGAATTATTGTTTTTTTTTATTGTTTAGAAAATTTAAGCTAAAGTATTTTTAAATATCCTTTCTAAAATGATTAACTAAAACTTTCAAGAGCCATTGATATTGAATATTATATAAAGCACAGAAAAAAAAATTTTTTAGGGGGAGACTCAGTTGATCCAAACTTTAACTGCCATTGTCTGTTTGACTGCTTTTTGATTAACATCATGTAATTCTCCAAATATTAATTTATTAAATGGCAGCCTAATTCTTCGGAATGGATTTGACTATTTTTAAATATAATTTTTTTATATTTAACTATATTTTAACTGAATATATAGTATAAAAAATACTCGCACATTTACATATTTATTCACGTATTGAACACATATCAACACATATTCAACACATTTGCATAAATAATATGTTGAATTTTTCCATTTCCTTCAAACTTTTAATCCATGTCATGCGCATTAGTATATTTTCTTAAATATAAATTGTTTTTTTAATATTTGGCTATATTTTAAATGAATATATAGTATAAAAATACTCGAAAATTTACATATTTATTCAAGTATTGAATGCATATCAACACATATTCAACAGAATTGCATAAACAAAATGTTGAATTTTTTTCATTTCCTTCAAAATTTTAATCCATGCCATGCGCTTTTCCATACATTAGAATATTTTCTTAAATATAAACTTGTTTTTTTTTGTTGTTAAAAAATTATATTAAGATAGGAAGTTCAAAATAAAAATATTACTTCAAATCAAGAGGATTGCTTACATGTAGTCAGCGTACGAATGTCCTGCGGGTCCATCTGGCCAAACTAAGTAGCAGATAGTGCGCTGTCCTTTGTCAGCATATCTGAAAGTCATGGTGGTGGAATAGATGAGAGATGGGCATGAAAGCGCTCCTCCAGCCAACCATACCGAAGTCAGTATTGCATAGGCAGCTACTTTAGACATGCGTGGGCGTAAAGGGACGAACGATGGCTACAAATCTGAAAAAAAAAAATAATTAATTAATAAACAAGTTTTTATACACCCAATTTTTTTTAGTTAATTTCAAAATATTTATAATTACAGTAACAGGACATCTTTATCTAATTTCAATAATATCAATCGATTCTTATTCATTATGGAAGAAGATCTGCTGTGGTGTCAAAAAAGTTAAACCCTTGGGGTGAACTCAATTTTGAAAAGAAATTAAAACTGGATTATTTTGCGGAACATCAACCCACATTCCTATCCCTATCTTGTCCGGAGAAGTTTCCAACAGGTAGCCGTTGTGGTGGTACACACATGATCAACAATGTCACCATGTATATTATTTCAGAAAGTATTAAATACAGGATACGCCGCCTGCGGATTTGAAGCTAAGACATCTTGCATAGTAACTGTGCACCTAGTTTCCAATATTAATTAATTACAATTAATATTAATAATTCAATAATATCAATATCAATAATTTATATTAATAACAAATGGTTTTTATATACACAATTTTTAAAGTCAATTTCAAAATATTTATAATTACAGTAACGGACATTTTTATCTAATTCACAATAGATTCTTATTTATTATGGAAGATATTCTGTGGTGCAAAAAAGTTGAAACTCTTAGAGGAACTCAATTTTGAAAAGAAATTAAAATTGGATTATTTTGTTGAACATCGACCCACATGTAGATGTCCTACCCGAAACTATTCCAACAGGTAGTCTGTGTAGAATGTTATTTACACACATGGTCAACAATGTCACCAATCCATCGTTTCAGAAAAGATTCACATATAGCATAGGGCGGCCAACAGATTTTAACCTACGCTCTCTTGCAAACTAGTAACTGTGCAACTAGTATACATGAAGTAGGCAATAGCATTTAACACAGGATTAATTTTAACACATGAAGGCAATAATAACACAATTTTCAATTAAATCTACCAATCACTTAAATAACAAAAGCTTTATTTAATATATAATAAATGTAAAATTTAATTTTTGGGTAGAATTAATGAAAGTTAGGATTTCTAACTATCCCGTATTTATATGTATTTTCAGATAATTATACATTTTTTTTTTACCTCCATCTCTAAAACTATTTTAGAATGGAACTTTCCTGAAAAAATATAATATTACAGAAGTTTTTAAACAAAGAATATCCATAATTAAAGTCTATGTCTATGAAACTTTTTTTATACTGCAATCATATTTGGTTTAAACTGAACTTTACTTTAATTCGAAAGAAATATAATAAGTTTAAAAAAGAAATATCTCTGATTTTAATTATTAATGTAACCAAAGATCATAAAATAAAAACATCGAATAAATATTCATGAATATTTGACTTAAAATTCATTCATGTCCCCACAAAAATATAATTGAAACTTTAAGAAAATTTTCACATTTATTTCCATATAATAATATATATTTTACAATATCAAAGTTTGTATGTTCTTTATATAGTTATTTCGAAGCTGTGTAATTAATGGGAGTTTAATGAAACTCTCATTAACCGTTTTCAAAAAAATAAAAAAAGGTAAGTAAATAGTTTTATGCGTGAATATTTGACAGGACATATTTACATTTCCTAATTGGGCAAATAGCCTGATTATTATTGAAACTATACTTTTTATATTTGTCTTCATGCAAATAATGATATGAATTTCATAATGTATTGCTTCTGCATTCACTTAACTCGTGGGGTTTAATTAATTGGAGCTTAACGGAACTCTAATTAACCATCCTCATACCTGATGGTGGCGGATTAATGAGAATCAACTGCAGTTGAATAGCGTAATTACTGAATTCAAAATGAATTCAATATTACGGAAAATATATATTTAATATACTAAATATATATTTAATAAGTATTTAATATCTTGACTTTATTAAAATTTGCTTTTATAAAATAAAAAGAAAAATCTCTTAGAATGGGAATATGAAGTGTCTAGTCATTCAAAACAAAAAGCATATAATAAAAGACATGTATGTCTTATGAAAGTTAATACAAATTTGATATACAATATGATTAGTTTTTGATTTTATATTTAGTTTTAGTTGTATTTAATATCTTGACTTTACTAAAATTTGCTTTTATAAAATAATGTATAAATTCTCTTAGAATGGGAATATGTAGTGTGTATTCATATAAAATTCAAAAGAAAAAAAAAAGCATATATAATAAAAATACATGTATGTCTTATGAAAAGTTAATTCAAATTTGATATACAATATGATTAGTTTTTGAATATATATTGAGATAATTTAAAATATTTAAAGATAATCATAAGAACATAGGAAATTCACCAGAAAGTATAAATATTTAAATTTAACACATCAACAATGTTTTATCAAATTTGAATAATTTAATTTATTTACTACAGTCTGAAATAATTTATGGCAAACAAGTTAAGTTGAAGAAATTAATTAATTCGCAGTAAAAGAACAGAATGAGAATGAGAATGAACGAATAAATATTATGAATTATTGAATGATTATCAAGATTGTTGGGTAATGATTTGAAAACCGTTCTTTCATTCAATATAAGTAAGTAGCATTTGAATTTATCAAATTACGCGAAATTATCAAATACATGCAAATATTCTTTATCTAGACGGATTTTTATAGCGAATAAAGAATGTAAAAACATAAATACACACGAAGAAAAAATGATATTATCGTTTCTGATAAATATGCATATATATCTTTAAAATAAGTTGTGATAGCTTTGATTCATTTTAATAACTTAATAGGATTAATAAGAAAGCAGTAATGTAGTTAGGTACGATTTAAATCTAAATAAATTTACATTATATATAAAAAGACTTATTTAAATAACATTTGAATTCATTAAATTTCATCAAAATATCAAATGAATACAAATGTCCATTATAAAATGTATTTTTAAGTGAAAAAAATAAATCAAATAGATAATTCCAAAAGATAAAAATGATTTGAGTTCTTTCAAATTAAATATGTTCTTCTTCAAAATCATCATTACTTTAATACGTTTTTACAAAATATTTGATTTATTTCTAAATTAATTTCTTTATATAAAAATACAAAATCTTATTTAGTGTTATACCACATAGTAACATATAAAATAATAATCAAACATTCAATATTAATCTATGATATATGAAACCAATATAAGAAATTTATTTTTAGTCATAAGAATAATGATCGCTTAAAGTATGCTTTAGAAATAAACTTCATCAAGATAAAGTTGGTCGATCGCATACTTTTTCCTCCTCTCATATAACAAAAATATGGTCCATCTCCTCTTGAGATAAGTTCCATAATGTCATCGAACTTCTCTCTCTTGTTGGCCTGGTATGAAAAAGGGTTCGTGGAACTTTCTAGATAAAATTATAATTGATATTTGACTTGGTGCTGTAGAATGATTAAATGTTAAGATACGAAATTAAAGATATTTTTGGATGTATTATTTTGCCAGAGTTTCTAACGTATTTATAATTTATTGTTACAGTAATTATTAAATTATATATTATTATTAAATATAAACCACATTTTTTTATTCTAGCACATATTTCATTTTTTGTATAGATGGTAGTGACACAGAAAATACCTTTTTCTGTTCTACTATAAGTCATTTTGAATTAATAACTGTATTTAAAATATAAAAATATTTTTTCATTTAAATTAATCAAGGTTTTCAAAAACAATAAATGACAATCCTAAATTATACATTTTTTACTAAAATTTTAATTTACATACTTTAAGTTAATGCATAAAAATTAAAATTAATATTTAAATATGTATCAATTATTCAGCCTTTTCTAATTATAATTTGCTGTTTATAGATTTCGATAATTTATGTATAATTTTGACTCAAAAATTAAAAAATATATATAATTTGAAGGACCTTGAAAACTTTAAATAACTTTAAATTGATATACTGCCATGTAAAATTTGTAATTTTATTTATCACAGAAATTTTAATATATAAAAAATTATATCCATTATTATAATGAAAAAGGCTTGAAATTTATTATATTAACAAGATATCAAGAATAATTTCGTCAATTAATAAAGATTATTTCACATCACTTTAATTTTTTTTTTTATGATTAGCTCTTAAAAATAAAAGCAGTTTGATTATATTTTTTAGGAATGAGAAAAATCGATGAATTATATAATGTAAGCTACATTTTGTAATAGAAATGTAAAAATTGTATGGTATTATTTAGATATTTTTCAGAATTGTAAATTTTTATCAGCAAGATTTGAAATCATGAAATTGTCAAAATTAATATTTTTACTATACCTTATTTTGTATTTCAGTTTTTAATTAAAATTTTAAAAAATGTTTTAAATTCCGTTTAGTATTTGTCAATTTTGAGGAAAATGTATAATAATTATTTGAATTGATATTTCTTTTTAAATAAAAATATACTATCAGCTGGAAGGTTCTACATGCTGAATCGCTTGGTAGGATTCGCCAAGATTAATTTCTATGAATAATTTATAAATTTCTCTGGAAATATTGAAAATCATAAAATCAAATAATTAACGAAATGAGTATCCTTCGTGGCTTTTGGCTTTATTAAATTCTAATAAATGTACCCTATTTTATAAAATTCATACATAGTTTTTAATCTTTAATTAACACCTTGTTCATAATGTTAGTAAAACAAGTAACAAGGCATTTGCAATTTCTAAATTATTTATTTGCTAGGTCTTTTCTAAAGAAATTTATAATAAATATATTACATTGATTTCTCATCCGTTTTGTCGAAGGCAGATTTTATTAATAAACCGAAACATTAATTAAACCGAAATATTAATTAATTTATCATGCAGAAATCAAAACAAATGAGAACCACAATAGTAGTTTCTGTTAAATATTTAAAAAAAATATTCATTTGTAAATAAACCATTTAATTAATTAAGTGTTGACATTAACTGGATTTTTATGTTTTTATATCGGTAAATTGGTACTATATTATTCATAAAATGTCCTAAAAAAAGTTATTAATAATTTAGTAATTCATTATCTATTTTATTAAACAGGAATGGGTGCTGAATTTCTGTTTATGGATGATAACGCCCGTCCTCACCGCGCAAACATTGTAGACGAATGCCTTCAATTGGAGGATATGACCCGTATCGATTGGCCAGCATACTCACCGGACTTGAATCCAATAGAGCATGTGTGGGATATGCTTGGCCGACGAATTGCAGCCCGTCATCCCCTCCCACCTGTCAACCCGAACTTCTGAGCGCATTGCTTGATGAGTGGTGTACTATTCCCCATGATCAGATTGATAATTTGATACTCAGCATGCCTAGGCGTTGTAAGGCCTGTATTGCATCGTCCGGGAGACATATTCCATATTAACCATCATACTAACCATGTTATACTGTTTTTTAAATAGGTTCTTTTTGAAATTTGCTCCAGGGGAGTAAAAATCGCAATTTTTATTAATTATGTCAAACATATAGCATCTTTTTTTCTTTTTACATTTTGTTTAATAAATAGAATTTACAAATAAGTCAAATTTGTTTTTGCTTCTGTCCCTTTCTTTGCCTGAACTTCATTATCCTTAATTTATGGACATGAGTGTATATAGGTCATATGAATAAAACTATTCATTTGACTAATTGGAGAAAAAGGTTTTATGAATTTAAAATCTTTTAAAAAAATTATTAATTTTTAAACACATAATATTCACTTTAATATATATTGTGCATAATTTATTAAGTTAATATTATATAAAATATATATCAAAATGGATATTATGTGTTTAACTTGAAATGTTTGCTTTTTGAAAATAATTATTTTAGAAAAGAGTGTACATTATCTGTTATATTTTGTATGTTATTTCTTTAGAAATATATATATATATATATACATATATATATATATATATATATATATATGCTGTTTCCTGAATTCTATTAATTAAACATGTTGTTTGAACTTTAAATTATATTTCTGTTTTCATAAAAAAATATACGATGGTGGATAAATATGTTGAATTTCTTTCAAATATTATCTTTAGGCGTTTTAACCAAGGTTATAATATGGTTCTGTTCATAAATCAAATAAACATAATTGTTCGTTTGATTGTTAAAAAATTTTGATGAATTTAAAGCCTTTTAAAACATTAACTTTAAAATATTTGTATAAACTAACATAACTTATAAATGTTTTCTGTTAAATGATTCAATTTCTAATGTATTGAAAATAAGATACAATATAAATATTATGATTTTAAGCAAAATATTAATATTCATGTGGAGATGCAACAAACACTGCATTTTTCCAAAATCGTTGCTTCTGGCTAAAAATATATTTTTTTTTATCATTCTACGATTTAAAAACTAAATTGATTTTGCTTTATTATTTCTTTACTTATTTTTCCTATCTTACATTCACAGACTTCTGAAATTCTTGTTACTGAACGTAAATATTGTTTAAACGTCAATATTGGAAAAAAATCAGTTTTAAATAAATATACTTTGTCTTGTAGGAATATTATGTGCTCAACTTGAATTGTTTACATTTGAAAATAATTATTTTAAAAACTTGTGTACATTATCTGCCTTAATATACAATGTATTTGCATATTATTTCTTTTGAAAAATATGCATCTGTTGTTTTTAATTTTATTCAATAAACATTTTGTTTGAACTTTAAATTATATTTTTGTTTTTATCAACAAAAAATATATATATATGTATATACAAAGGATTAATGAATATTTTTGATGGAAAGTAATAAATCTAAGCGGTAAACAGCTTAAACAAATTTTTTTGCATATCATTTTTGGAAAACAAATATGTTTTGAGCAATCTTTTATAAAATAAAACACAATTTCACAAATTGTTTTCAGATTTGAAACAATAATAGTTACAAAGAAATTAATACTAAAATGTCATTGCATATAAATGGCTTATTATAGGTTCAGTATTGGAATATATAGATATATAATTTACATACTGAATATAGAATATTTTATAATTTACATACTGAAAAATTTTTTGAATTAGATATTTAAAAATACATATAAATACGTATTTTTACATAAAAATACGTATTTACATGTATTTTATATATATATTTATATTTTTATATGTATGTATATATGTATATACATACATATATACATGTATGTATATACATAAACATACAATTAAATACACATAAAATACATGCATATAAATACATATAAGACTATTTGATTAAATTTGGACAAAAAATATAATTTAAAAATGATTTAATTAAATCATATTAAGTAATAAAACAATTACATGCTGCCATTTTCGTTACTGAAAAACATATGTCAATATAATAATGCAGATTTTTGTAATTATTAGTGAATTTAGAGTTTCCAAATAAATTTATTATTTGTGTATTTTCCCTTCTTGGGGTAATCCATCAACAGATGAAATTATAGTAAGCAGTTTTCATTTCACTGAGAATTTAGATTCAATTTTTAAACAAGCATTTTATAAGTAAATATTATGAATTACTCTAATAAGATAAGATTTTATAAACAATAATGTCAATAAAAAAATTGATAAAATAGTTTAAAATGGTTAAATTGACTTGATGGCCGAGTGGCCAGCACTCTGGCTCTAGGTTCCACAGGCTTTTTCGGGTTCGAATCCCGATGGTGTCATGGATGTTTGTAGTGGTTCGAATCCACTTTAAACCGTAGGGCTCGGTTTAACAGGATCGTAGAGCGTTGTGGGGGTAGTGTTACTCGCGTCTGTAGCATATCTTAAAGATACAAGTGCCCCCTGGGTGGTTTAAACGCGTAAAGCTGTGCAGCCCTTGCTGCGGCAATAAATAAACAAGGGCTGCACAGCTGTTAAACAAGAGTTATTAAATGTCTTTGTAATGCCAGCTGTATTAGAACAACATCAGTTTAAATAATTCAATATTGATGAGATTAAAAATTTAAAAATATATTGTTAGTTAAAACGCAACAAATGGTTTTTGCATTTTAAAGAAGATTCGTAGTAAATGAATAATAAAACTAGTAAATAAAATTAACGCAAAAAGTGGAAAATTTATATTTAAATAAATGAAAGTTTTGTTACAATTTTTGTATGTGTATTTTATTACATCAGTTGTTTAAATGTCAGTGAAATGAAATTTTTCAAATGGTATTCAATTACATTTAAGCAATTATATAAAAAAAAACCTTAGTTTTAGATTAATGAACCAGAAAGAGTTGATATTCTTTATATTTCTTATTCAATTAAGGAACATTGGATCACGCTATAGTAAAAAAAAAAAAAACTTACAGTACAATTTTTAAAATAAAATTATTCAACTTATTTTTTATTTAAATGCATTTAATACAGAATGTTTATGTAAAAGTACTAAGTATTTCAATAATTATATACGAGCATAATTTTTACTCTTAATAAGTTCACTAGGCTTCATTAAAGTAAACAATCATTAAATAATGATTGAATTTCTTGACCGTAAAACCTTATTTGGATGATTAAATAACTGTTTAAATACATTAACTCTCTTTAAATGGCCAAACCTTGTATTCATCAAAATTTAGTGGAAAACGGGGATTTCAACGGATTTCAATTTTAATTTAATAGCTTTTAATAGCGTTAAAGTTCATTAATTGAATAGTTGCTAGCATAGTGTCTCTCAAAATGAGCTACTGGGTTCACTATATTCTAGGATAGAAGCATTCACTAATTCACTCGCATTTTGGCCATTGTTAGAAGGCCATTGAGGCCATTTTGGCTATTGCCATTTTTCAATTCCTTCTATTAGCTCTACCCCTCTCCTATATATATCATTTTTCAAATTTTTCAATCGTTCATAAAATACTTTTTTATTCATCCACTCAAGTTCAAATACATTTTTTTTTAACTTGTAAGGGATGAATGAAAATGATTTATAAACACTACTGGATGTTAATACAGTTTTTCAAACATTAATTCAGTAATTAAATTTAATTAATTAATTTCTTTTTTTAGATTTAAGTTGCATATATCTACCAACAGATAAACTTAAAAAAAAAAAAATGAATGAAAATTATTTATAAAACGACTTTCTGCAATATAGTGAAAAAAGTAGGAATTGACTTTATTTTTTTTATATTACTTGTTTTGTACCTCACTTGGGGAGATTTCCTTTTCTAAATTCTGCAGGTTATTCTTTAAATGTTCTAAAATCTTAATTATTATGCCTTTTAATCAAGTTTTTAACTGATTAGTTAATTTAATTTGTTTTAGTTTTATCAGTCTAACAATTGAATAAATAAGACTGTGATTCTCTATTTAAAAAAAATAATAATAATGGTTTTTTTTTGCGTAAAAAGTTTTATTTTTAAATTGTACGCATCAATCAATTGCTTGTCAATAATATTTTATTAACAATGGCTTGTATGTTAATAGTAGGTAATTTTTGCTTTGTATTTTAAAAAAATATACTAGCAATCAGAAAAAAATGTAAAAAAAAAAAGTTCGCCACACAAAAAATTCTTAAAATAAATAAATAAATAAAAATAAAAAAAAAAAATCGTCTAATAGAAAGAGTTTTTAAATTTTGTAGTTACAAATCAATATTGTGTATTTCAGAATAAATGTTTCTTTCCCCATCACAGTAAAAATAGTATTCGTTGATTATTCTGTGAATGGAAAATGTTTCATTATTCATAGATCGAAATGTAGTCTACTGGAAAGTTTCATTTAATATACATTTATGTGTTTAATTAAAGCTACTTTATAATCTAATTTGAAAATCAAAGTGTATATATATATACGCTTTAGATTTTCAAATAATTTAATTTTGATCAAGAATGATTAATTAATTCGATGATTCGACACTTTTTATAATCTGGTACCAATTGAGCCGTTCGTTATCTGTTTTTATTGTGTGGACACAGTCGTTTGTTGAATTGGCTCTCTCTGGCAGTTTTGGCCATTGTTGGTTGTAATTTAAATTTCCATTTTCAATTTAGTATGGATAAACTTTCATAAATTTGGGTTTAATTTATAATGATTTTTTGAAGAAAAGACTCCAATCATGGAGGCAAAGCATTGTGAAATATATATTTTTTAACACAGTAAAGCATATTTATTATATTTTTTTTTGCTGTAGAGTAGCTTAAACAATATGTTTTAAGTATCACTGTACAGTAATTTTCTTTTCTGCTGTGTTGTTTCAATCAATTCTTAAAGAGTATTCAATTAAAAAAAATATTCTATGTATGTTCGGATATTTTTATTTAGGTATATTTTCTACAAGGTTCAGAATGCTGTAAACACATTAAATAGGTACACTTAATCATTTCAATTATCATCAAGAGTTATTTGTTTTTGGTATTTCCATTATATCTGCATTACTGCTCGACAAACTGACATATCCATGGTCCCAAACGTGTTGGATTAAAGGGCTCTTACCGTAATAACCACCATTCAACCATAGCAACCATTAAAGAAAAAGAGTTGATCTTGAAAACATGAAACAAAGTAGGATTTGAGACCTATGAATTAAGAAAGTGAATTTACTATAAAAGCATAGAAATTTTTATCCCTACCATAATGGAGAAGGAAAGGAAGGGGGAGAAGGAATGATATGAAGCCCCTACATAAAAAATACATTTTTTTTCTTTTCTGTTACTAATCACAATAACATTTCAGATGTCTTTAATTTCCAAATAAATCTGAAGATACTTTATTATCTGTATTGCGATACTGTATATACATATTATATAATATGTTGTATTTATATACTGTATTTTGCTCATTAACTTAGCATTCAAACCGAAATACACATATATATGAAAGCCGCAGGCAACACGAAAGAAAATCTCAAAAATTTTAGAAATATATGCATTTATTTCTATGAATATATCACACAAAATAAAAAAAAAAACAAGCAAAGATTTTGTTTCAGGGTGTTATATAAATTGAATGCATACTATTTGTTTGGATTTTTTGTACGTTCTGCTGTAAATGCATTGTTTGCATATAGCATTATTTGCTCATAAAAAAATATTAAAAATGTACAATCTAAAAAAATCTCAATGGGAAATACAGTAGAACAAATATTTTTCATTTAATATTCATTTAAATGAAGGGACAGCCCAAGAAGATCTAATCATTTAACAAGTAATAAAAAAAAAAAAAAAGTTAAAAAAATTAAGACAATTCTACTTTTTTCCACTATATTGCAGAAAGTCCTTTATAAATAATTTCCATTCAATTTTTTAGTTTATATGGCGTCATCTATTGGTAGATATATGCAACTTAAATCTAAAAAAAAAAAATTAATTAATTAAATTTAATTACTGAATTAATATTTGAAAAAAAGCTGTATTAACATCCAGCGTCATCCGCAATACAAGTTTAAAAATTTATTTGAACTTGAGTGGATGAATAAAAAAAAGTATTTTATGAACGATTGAAAATTTGAACAAGATATATATAGGGAAAGTGTTAACTAATAGAAGGAATTGAAAAAAGGGTGAATTAAAAAAATAAAAATACATATATATTTAATAAAATACTATCGTTGACGGATTTATGATTTTTAATAAGTAAAAATATATAAAATTAAGGATTTTTTTAAATAAGATAAAATCCTTAATGTCTAAAGGTAATTTGCTACTTAGTAGTTAGCTGCATATGGTCCGTGAGCAGACAGGGTTGGATTTGAAGTTTCGTAATTCCAGATAAAAGATGAAGCGGGCATATACAATTTTAACTAGAGATACGACATTAATAACGGAGATAATAGCATTTTATAATTTCAGTACTTCTATTTAAGATAGAACAAGTAATATAAAAAAAAAAAAATTAAGTCAATTCCTCCTTTTTTTTTCACTATATTGCAGAAAAGTCCTTTATAAATATTTATTCATTTTTTTAAGTTTATCTAGCGCCATCTGTTGGTAGATATATGCAAAAATTTAAAAAAACACTAAAATTAATTAATTAAATTTAATTACTGAATTAATATTTGAAAAAACTGTATCAACATCAAGTGTCATCCACTACAAGTTCAAAAATGTATTTGAACTTGAGAGAATGAATGAAAAGTATTTTATTAAGGATTGAAAATTTGAACAAGATATATTTATATATATATATAGGGAGAGTGTGAGCTAATAGAAGGAATTGACACTTCTATCATAAAAAAAATTCAAAATAGGAAAATAATTTAAGCATAATATCTCAAATAAATTTATTTATTACTAGATTATGGCTATTGTATTAAAGCGCATTAACAATCAATATTTATTCATATTTATTATCATGCGATTCTAGGTAATTCAAAATAAACATGTTTTAGTTCATTAACACTCTGTTTGAATCAAGTCTCACTTTTTCCATCAAATCGAATTGAATCAGTTTTCGAATTTTCTCACCTTGGCGATGTTTCAAAGCGAATTATTTGTGTCCGTATTCTGTTACCAATGTTGTGCATGTAAAACTGTATACTGTTTTGTCAGTGATTAAATGTCACTTGTGTGATAAATGTGTTACTCAGTCACTTATTTTAATGATTATGCAGTTACTAAACATAGGTCAAATGCATCAGAAATCCTTTATCTGATTCTACATGCAAAACATTTTCTGGCGGCCAACGTGGGATAACAGCTAACAGATGATCTATAACTATATGGAAATGGCAAAGTTAACGACAAACGGAATGCTGTTTCTGAAGCAGATATTCATAAATTCAGAAATTCAGATGGCTACAACTTTGGATTTGGAAATGAAATTCAAGGATAAATTCAAGGACAGATTCAAAATAGCTGCAAATATTCGGAAATAAATCTGCGGAGGTAGAAAGATAATTTGCCTATGGTTTAAAGTTTTCGAGATTTTTATTATGAACTGAACTCTACATTTAAAAGATGTAATTGTAAACAAAATTGACGAGATGTTTTGATGATGAGAAAATAGAGACGGTTCAACCTTCCAAAAATTGAATTTTAAGTAAATATATTTAGTGGGGCAGCTGAACAATATTTCTCTTTTTATGCACAGTTCGAAAAAATACACAATGGTGAAAGTTTACCCGCCTGAAGATAAGTTTCAGTATCTATTGCAGTCTGTAAAGCCTAAATAGGTTTGGTTTGGTTTATCGCTCTACGGTCACCTTGTGCACACTTTTAGGCTAAACAGACCGGGACCTCACAGTTTAAAAGTGGATTCCGAACCACTCACAAACATCCATTCCATCGCAAGAATTCAAACCTGAAGCCTTCCGTACCAACGGCCAGAGCTCTAACCAGTTTGGCCATCAGGCCGCTTAAAGCTCAAATAGAAAGCTACAAGTGTCATCGACAGTTTCCGCAACGGCAGCAAATTACCACAAAATAGTCCAGTTGCTCGTCAACGCTTTGGTAGAGAAGATTTTCTTGTGCAAATCTATGTTTGAAATGTCCCGGATATGTTCATGAAGAACACAAATTTGGTACATTCTCAAACAGAGCTTCCTACATTGTATGAGGAACTAAAAACCAAATTAAAAGCGTTGGAATCTTTAGTGAAAAATATGGTGATTTTTAACTCTGCTTCTGGAATTTCGTCTTCCCAAAGTGTGGGTAAGAAACAGAAATAGTTGCAAACTTCGAAAACAAAAGAGCAATTACTGAATAATTTAATTAGATTTTTTTAAACTACAACAGAAAAAATGGTGATTTTACTAGCACTGAGTTTGGAGTTAATCAAATGTCAGGAGAAAAACCTTTTTTATAGAATAATTAGCCGGAATACCTTCCACTGCAGTGCTGGTAAGCGTGACGAATTAGAAAACTCAAGGAAGTCGATATTTTAATCGTGATAAAAATTATCTTACTCAGGAATGTTTCATGGCTAGAAAATTTAATCTTGAAGGTAAGAAAAGAATTTTGATTAGAAAGGGTCTCTGCTTTTGTTGATTACTAATAGGGTCTTCGTCTAGAAATTGCGTATCTAAAAAGAAATGTATTCAATGTCCAACGGAAACTTTCTGAACTGGCTATTTAACGAAATATATTTTGAAAAGAAAGTATGGAAAAAAGGTTTCCTGAGTATTACTAATTTTCTGAAGAAAATATGCTCTGAAATAAGTTCATTATTATTCTTGTAGCTCAACTATTAAGTTTTATATATAATTCACAGATTGTACCTAAATTGAGAAAATTTGGGGAACTTTCATTACAGGAGACAGAATATATGTATAAGGTTCTAATTAAAAAGTTCGAACTCTAATAATAATCTTGTACCTAAGAACTTTTGTACCTGTACCCCTGTACATAATAATACAGTTTCTGTAATGTATTTAAATATGAAGTTGGAATTATTCGAGTTAAAACTTGAATAATTAAGCCTATAGATTCCATATTATCTGATAGATATATTTTCACTTAAAGATTAATAAAAAAATTTCATGAAAGGAAGGAAAATTTCATTGGGGAACTGGAAATTCTATTGAGAATTTTTCAAGAGAAGTTATAAATGTCAAGGATAATAGGATTATTCGTAATGTCTGGAAAAGCTGTATCAAGTAAAAACATACTGACGACAGCTTACATAACCTGGTCCTTTCAACTGATTTGTGAAAAGTTCAAGGACATTCGACGTTATTGGTATATATTCTGCAGGTCCTTTTACATAACACATGCAAATAAGATATGGTTAGTGTTGTTCCCCTATGACATTTATCAGGGCATTCATAAAAAAGAATTATGTTATGTCATTATGCACCAACTCTTTTTGTTTGTCTCCA